>CAJNJA010056319.1:0-24436 GCA_905231915.1 Symbiodinium necroappetens | reverse complement strand
GACGCGGTCTGCGGGCTCTCTGAAACTGTCACTTCAGTCTTGTTGCCGCAATGCAAGCTGCCGCGCAAACCTGCAGAATCGTCCTGAGGCTTTCTGTGAAAGGCCCCACCGACTTTGTGGAACTGAACAAGAGCCGCTCGATTCATAAAGCAGGGATTGCGCAGTAGATAGAGCATGGTATCCTCGTTTGGGGATACACCTCCCCTACCGGTCCGTCTTGGACGGAGGGTCTGGAGACAAGAGGCCACAGGTGCCTTACTCCGTGGCCATCACGCGTGCTTCCCTCAGCATCTCTTGGGCCGTCTCGTTTGCGTGCCTCAAAGCCTCTCAGCTGGCGCACGCGGCCCAATATCCCAATACTCTCCGCTTCCCTCTGCGGCCTCCCAGTTGTCCCTGCAGGCGCCATGAGCAGAAAGCTCCGCAGCTAGTGCGCGTCTCATCTCCTCGACTTCCGGCTTCCGGCTGGAGGGTCACGATTCAGCAGATGATTCAGCATGTGGCATGAACTTGGCCCCAGCCCCAGAGCTCCTTCCAGCGGACCTCGATCGTATCCAGTCGCTTCGCCATTTCCAAAAAGGGCTTTGCTCGCTTCTGCTTCAGCCAGCAGGACATGACAAAGTAAAAGGCCCAGCCTTCAATCCAAGGAACAACAAGCTCAACCAGAAGTACGCACGGGCGCGCGCGCGCTCGCGTCGCTCGAGCCTCCGATCGACAGGCAGCAGCAAACTAGTCCTGCTAGCACTGTAGCAGGGAAATTGCTGCACCCTGTGCCAGTGAAAGCAAGGGAACTGCTTTGCTTTGCTCTCCTGGAAGAAGGACGAGACCTGACTCGCCGTCCACCCACCACTCCAAGGAGTCGATGTCGTCCGTGACCTCGAACTCCCCAAAACCTCAGAGCAGGAGCCATGAGGGGAAGTACTTCTGCCGACTCCTTTCGCTGGGAGAAGCGCACATGGAGGACCTTCGCCAGCTGACGCTTGACGCTTGGAAGGAGGGCTTCCGGATGCGCGCTGTGCTCGCGCTGTGCTCGCGCCTCCAGTAGAACACCTGCCCCACCATCACCTTCCACACAATGCCAGGGCCAACAAGAGCAGCTTGGCTCCACTAAAGCTTATAGTGTGCCTGTATGAGTACTCCAAGGAGGGTCACAGCCCGGATCCAAGCGGGGACGTCCACCCACCTGAGATCACATGCCCACAGTTTTGCCATCACGGAGGACCAGGTCTGCTGAGCCCCGCGGCCTCAGCAAGAGCGATCGTGACATCTCTCGCCAGCGAAAGTCCAGCCAGTCCAGCTCCACGTTCTGCTCCAAGGGCTTCGTCAACTGACCGGGGGCGAAGCAAGCAAGAAATGCTTGGGCCGGAGATCATGCCGGCACCCGCCTCCCACTCCCGTTGGTCCAACTGCGTCTGTATGGCCCAGGCACCCATGATCTGAGCGGAGCGAAACTGGAGAGGGGGAGTTACTGGAGCATGCTGGCTTGGGGGCTTGGCCTGGAGCAGCATGCACAGGAACACCGAGGCCTCACGCGCGACTCTTGGCTCTCGTGAGTCCATCCGAAGGCCTAGGGTCCTGGCCGACATCATGAACGTGGCGGCACGGTCCCACAACTGCACAGAGCACTGGGACCCTGGGGTGCCGAGCCGTGCTAAAGGCACCTCACTCTCGTGCTGCTTCAAGTAGAAGGATCCCGAGAGGGAGCAGGCAGCCACGAAGAACACGATGGGTCTAAGCACAGGCATTGCGCAGTACGTTCCACTGCTGCGCTGACTCTAACGGACAACTGTGTGGTTGTGCGTCCCCTCCAAAAACCCGAAAGCCAAAACAACATTCGTCTTTGGCAGGCTTGGTCAGTGGCAGGGTTCCGAGCTCGCACTCCAAGAGCGACAGGTGCAGGATCCCCGCCAAGACGGAGGTGGGCCTGACTCTTTAGCAGTTCTTCTCGTTGCAGGGCATGCAGGGCTTCGGAAAGGCTGCAAGCTGCACCGCTTCTCGCTTTCAACAGACAGCTGATGAGAAGCTCCGGCTTTGGCTCTCGAGGCCGGCGCCAGTCCGGGCCTCCGCAGAGAATCGACACCTTGCCGCAACATGAAGAGACTCGGAGAAGCCGGGCTCCATCCAAAAAAAAAGTTGGAGGAAAAAGACATCGGGCAGGACACGGAAAGGGAGGATGGGAGTACAAAGAACAAAAGGCTTCCACTGCCTTTCCCATGCTCATGCCCGGCTCGCGGAGCACAGCCTGACGAACGGATTCGGTAGGATGATCACAGCAATTTCAACGATGCAGTTTATTCCACGCTGTTTCGTCGTTTTGGAAACGCCGCACAACAGCGGACACGGCAGACACTCCCACAGCCGAACGCATGACGTGTTTACCACTACTGCGAACAACTCCGTAGATACGGCATACGGTTCAACTGTTCTAGTGCGAAAGAGCCGAATCGTGTCTCCATACATGGTACGGGGTACACAGCTCTTTGTCACACCGTGACTTTTTTGAGTTTAACTAAAGCAGAAATGGGTAGTCCTCAAGCGTCCTGTTCCTCGTTTCCCTTCTGGGTCCTCTTTTTTTTCGGGAGTTTCTTAGATGGATTTTTCATCATGTTGCCGATTGTCTTCAAAACGTGGTGGGGTTTGTCACCTTCGCCTGTCGCCGAAGCTTCCCATGTCTTGATGTCCACGGTTCCAAGAAAGCCCACAGCGGCTCTCGGCCTGTCGCCGTCAAGGATTCTGCTGAGCCAGACACCGTAAGAACTATGGTTCGCCGTCCCCGCAATGATGCATGTGTCCTTTGTTGCTGTAGCTAGGATGATCCTCCCGTGGTCATTGGTTGGTGTGATGTTTCACAAACCATCAGTTTTCCCTGTTCGTGGCATGCGAGGCGACCGTGACGACTAAACTCATCGGACCGTCAGTCCCCTTGTTGATTTTGACCGTGCAGTTGGCAGCTTTGTTGGGTTTCCGTCGGCAACCGCACAATTGTCCGAGGCTGTTTGCGTATGTGATACCTTATACAAGATTTCATCAGTGCCTTGCCGGAGTATGTAAGCCAGCCGCGTCAACGGGGCTTGGGGCAATCGCCGTCCTCTTGCTGAAATCAGCAGATGGCAACCCGCCGGGTCACTTGATCCACGCTGTTGAGGCCGGGAAGCGACCGAGTCCACCGAACATGCCACTGGGCTCACCCATTTTGCCCAAGTCCTTCTTTTACTTGGTTCGCATGGTCGACTCAAGCGCCGTGTGGAGTACAGCCAACAGGATGCCGAACATTGCACGCAAATTAGTCATCTGCACAAACTACGGACGTTTGAGCTGTGCTCATTGTCCAAGTTAAGTGTGAGTAGATGATCCTTTCCGGGCTTTTTTTGTGGTAATCTACAGGTCGTCTTCCTCAACGATTGTGTCATCTTGTCCTTCTCCTTCGGACCTTGACTCCCATTGATAAGGAAAGGTCCGATCCTGCTTCGTCCGGGCAAGGATTCGGCGCAGGCCTCCCCTTCGGAGCTGTCGTCTCTGAAACCTCACTGGCAAGTTCCTTGCTGAGTGCTCCCAAGCCCACAATCGTCGCATGAGTAAAGTGCTTGCCGTTGGTGACATGAGCACTTGGCAGGGAGGAATACACGTTCTGTTGTGGTTTTCGCACGGAGAATAACCACTGCACATTGCGTTTACCATAAGCGAGGAACATCGGCTTAGACCGATTGACGAAGCAGCCTGGCATAGTAGAAAGCAAGCGGCTGGCATCCCCTTCAATGCGCAAGGGCTTTTGAGCTGCTCAGCAGTCCACCCACCCACTAAGAGCTTTCGGGCGGTGGATCGTCATGTCACCAAACATTTCCTGGAGAGAGGTTAGGACGGGTAGGAGGTCATGCTTTGTTAAGCAAAGGTATGTGTCTTCCTTTTGTGCTGCGCAGGCGTGCTTGCACTCTAAAATCCTAGTCTGAAATGCGGATGCTGCGGATCCACTGTCTAGTTTAAAATTGTGCTTTTTGATTTGGTCTTTGCTGCTGGGCCCAGCGTCTGCACGCGCACGTCGAACCTTGCTACTGCAATGGTGCGAGTTGAGCATCTCGAGACCCTCACTGCGGAGGGTCTAAAAGTCCAAAACGATACATCTCTGCTCTCTCAACTAACCTTCCATGGCCGACATTGCGCAACGGAAGAAAAATCGAGTGGCTGTGGTGCCTCCGCCCGGGACCAACACACCACAGAAAGCTTGACAGTTCTGCTACATTACCAGCTTGAGGACGGACGGCCACGAGCAGATTCCCTAACATTATGTTGATCTTTCCACTCACAGGCAAGAGCATGCTAGATTCAGAAAATCTGGGCTAACTCTTTCACTCAGCTCAAGCCGGCTCGCATCGGTAGATATGTAAACAGGGCTCCAAGTGCACTATACAATTTGACTCCGCTTTGGACTCTGGACATCTATGTGTCGCGGTGGCAGAAAGAGCAAGCAGAATATCTGTTGCCACCTTGTGCGTAGACACATGTCTGGCGATGGAGCTTTCGTCCGCCCTTGGTAATCCAGACATCTGAGCGGTGCGCAGCATCAGTCGATGAGGAAGCTCTCGCAGAAGACGAAGAGGAAGCCGCCTGAAGAAGTAGTTCATCTTGTAGTCGATCGATACGACCCTTCTGTTCATAGGCGCGCTCCCTTGCTTGACGAAGCTCGTAGGTAAGTGACTTGTTGTGTTCACGAAGTTTGAGGTTGTCACCTTCCAGGCCGGCCACGTACAACAGCGTAGACTTGTCCTTCTCGATGTTGTCCTCCTCTGTCCATGTCTGTTGATCAACGGTTGACGAGGTCGTTGAGGCTGTAGGCGTAGAGCGGGACCACCATTTGTCGAAGAGGATGCCGACTGAGGAGAAAGCAGCAGCAATCAACAGCAAAAGAAGTACAAGTAGTACATCTGCCATGGCAGTAGATGATGTGGACGATGTCGTAGTGCTTTGAGCCGTCGCCGGAGTCATCATCATGATGGTAAAACCAAAGCTGTACCAACGCTTGGAGAGTGCGAAGAGGGCGGCAGGTGAAGTCCATGATCGACCTTGACGTAGAGCCGAGTCGCCCTCTATCAAGTCCTGTTCGGACACATCCGAAGTAGGTGGTGGCAATCTCTTCATCTCCAAAGGGTGACCAGTGTTCCAAAAGCGCACGCAGCCTGAGGTAAGCCAACTCATAAGACACGGGCTCACCATGGTCTTCGTTAAAGCGTCCGCGGTCATGCATTCAGTGGGAGTGAGGATAAGCCACCGTACACGACCTTGTGCTCGAGCTTCGCGATGAGCCATGATGTACAATCGTTGACTCTTATCCTGGGGCAACGTCCTGGTACCTGTTGCAAGCTCATAGAAATCCCGGCAGTCCGTGTGAGCATCGACGGGAAAGTAGACGCTGCCACGCTCCTGTATATCAAGGAGCTGCTTCAGACTGGGCCTCGTTGGACCGAAGGTAATCTCAGCCAGCCTGGTACTCACCAACGTAGCACACTCCAGTCCATTGATAGCCGCGAGGGTCTCGCCGTGACTCGTGCTATAGCTCACTCTCTTGGCCTTGTTGGACTGCATGTGGAGAAGCTGAGCAATGCCGCTGAGCTTGTACTTGGCAAAGTCATCGTTCGCGGTCAAGTGCTCGGCCGCAATGTCAATGGTGTCCTGCATAAGAAACACAAGGACACCCTCCTGTGCATAGTTCTTGGTGGAGGTAGCGGCTGAGGCGTCGTGAATGACAACGATGCGGTACTTCGTGGGCTGCAAAGCCCTGTAATAGATCGCCGCCTCCTTATCAGCCTTGGCCCTGGCAATCAACTCATTGGCATCCTTCAAGTGACGGACTTTGGCCTTGTTCATGTACGACTGCAACGTGCTCAGCTCAGCAAGAACATCCGGGCGAGTCAGCGAGGTCCACATCAGGCCTCCAATGAGGGACCTGAGAGTCGTCGTCTCTGTAGCGGTGAGGTCGCGGTTGTCATCATCCTTGATGTCGACCTCAGCAGGCTGGAGCATTGAGACATACTCCGACTGGTCCACCTTGAAACCGTCCTTGATGCTGCTGTAACGGCATCCACAGTGCATGAACGGAAGTTTCTGCCTCGTGAGCTTGCCGAACTTCTGAAGCATCCGGTTGTAGGTTTCATCCAGCCACTTGCGTTTGCCACGAACAGCGAGGTCGTCCACATGGGTGGAAAGGCTTGCGACAGGCCATTGGCCCGGCTGCTTGGCTGGCCAGTAGTAAAAGCACTCGTCGAAGTGTGATGGCACTCCTCCTAGTTCCCGAAGGTACTGGTGGAGAAATAATTGCCACGCTAGTGGAGCTTCTGACAGTCCATACACTGGTTTGAGACAAAGTAGCGCGTAGAGGTGCCACTGGTCCTCAGGAATGTCGAAGAGCTTCGACAGTTTCTTGAGGTGCCGCCACACGTTCATTGGCGGTGTGATGGCAACCAATCTCTCAACAGTATGCAAGCCAAGCTTCTTGAGATGCTTCCAGAGGTCCTGGTAGGTCAGACCCTTTAGGAAAGCACCTGCGATGTCCCAAGACTCTGCATCGTCGCCGTTGTTCGCGGCCGTGCTGAGGATTAGCCTTTGTGACAGTCTAGTGGCTGTCGCTGACCTGTTGTTCAGCTCGTCCTTCCATGGATCGTGGCACCCACGCACGCACATACGGCTTTTGACAGCACGTTGTCCAGATGCAAGCTTCTTCCACTTTCTGACCCAAATGCCATCAATAAGGGCACAGTTGGACTCGAGCTCGGACTTTAAAACTGGCTTAAAGGCCTTCTCGTCGACGAACTGAGAAATCTCCTTGAAGTCGGCCTCTTCGACCTTGTCCCAAATGTCGAACACCTGATGTTCTTCAATGCTGTCGGTGGACGTATCAACCTTGAAGATGTTGCCGTTGAGCAAGTCTGCATGCCATCCAGGTGAGCGCATACTGAAGAGGGCCTGGTTCGTAGCAGCGGGTGCAGGAGGATGATCATCTTGGAGTTCCTCCGCGCCAGGGATGCGACACTTCCATTGACGTTGGTGCATCTCCCAGAAGACCTCATGCATGAACTCCGACTTGGCCATGTGTTGTACCCGCTGCTTCTTCGACTCGGGACCCAAAACAACTGTGCGAGTTTCCGGGCCGTCTCGCTTCTGTCCTTGCGGTTCAGGATCTTGCGGTTGTGGTGGATCAGGTAGAGGAACCACAGGTGACTCCTCCATTGGAGTTCCCCTGGGCAGCCACGTGGTTTCAGGAGGCTCCACGAAGTTGTTGGCGTAGCTATAGAAGTAGAGGTAGCACATGTCCTCCTTTCCTGAGATCCTGAAGGGAACAGTGGACACATGGGTGCCTCGTGGGTTGTCCACTATCGACATGCGAACTGTTCTCCTTCTCCACGCCACGAGAGTTCCGGTGGTGCCTTCTGGAGTGAGCACCTTCTTCAAGCCCACACCGACGCGAATGCCGTGGCACTCCTTGGCAGTCAGGAACTTGGCTGCACAGGTGATGTCAGCAAGGATACGTTGGCGCTGTCCATCCGGCATCCTGGATGGAAGTGACGACCATTTTCCTTTGTGGTTCTTGAGGTAGCCGAAAGTATCGATGCGGTATGGGACCATGGCCTCGGTACTTTGCATGAGTCGTCTCAGCGCCAGCCAGGACTCAAGCTCTTGTTGTCGCATGTCCTCGGGTGGAGTCGAGTCGAGATTGTAGTGGATGTAGTAGGCACCGCGGAAAAGACGTAGGTTCCTCAAGGGAATGAGATACGGCCTACCTTGGTACTCCACAATGGCCGAGCCGTTCTCCTGCAACTTGAGTAGGTTCGCTGGGCCACGCCATCCAAAACCATCTTGGTCTTCTCGATGAAACTCCACCTCCGACACCCCGGGCTTGAGGTCCTCTAGCGGTACCCGTTGTGGGCGCGTGTGGCTTGCTCGGGCAATGCGGTCCTCCATAATGGATTGCGAAGCTGCTGTCAGGGCCATCTGCCGCAGTCGCAGTGCTCGCTCAAACAAGGAAGGGTTGCCCGTCCTGGCTCCAGTGATGGCTTGAATGCCAGGTGAGTCGAAGTCGTAGTAGGGCATAGGGAGCGTGCCGATGACCATCATATGTGGAGAATAGCCACCGATGTTCAACGTGGCATTTTGAGCGAAGCTGGCCTCTGCTGCGATGTCGGAGAGGTCAATGTCCAAACCTTGCCTCTCAGCTTCTGCTCGCAGCTTCATCATACACAGTTTCGCCAGGTCTGTGTGTTTCTCCACAACACCAGTCGTGGTGTGCTGCCCTTGAGCTCCTCCACGGGTCGTGCCTGCAGGTGAACGACAGATGTTCAGACGTTCCATTTCGGCTGCTGCCTCGTGGGACATGAGGCTTGTCTCCTGGTCCGAGATCAAGGTTTGCATCGGACCAAAGTAGCGCAACCAGTGATGAAGCAGGGTGCTCATAGCCGTGGAGAGGTCTCGCCCAGGTACCTTGACGATTGTCTTGTAGCGAGTGGCCACATCAATGATCATCATGAACCAGGTATCCCACAGCCGAAAGTAGTCGACCTGCACTTCCTCGTTGAACGTCGAGGGGTGGTCCACTCGAACTTTGGGCCTGCTTTTCAATCGTGCAAACCGTCTGCACACCTGACAGCTTGCAATGACCTCGGGCACCAAGCGGATGGTGTCAGCAGGAAGACCTGCTCTCGTAAGCATAGACTGCATGTCACCTGCACCAGCATGCCAGAAACGCTCATGGAGGCCGAGAAGCAAACGTTTAGCCTGTTGTGGGTCCTCCTTGCTCAGCCGAGGAAGTCGCACAAGAACTCGCCTGAAGTCGAAGTTCGATCGGCGAGGAGGATCAATAGGAGGATCCTCTTGAGGTACGTCCACAGGTTCTTGGTCAAGGACCTCCTCGCGTGCATCGGCTTCGCGTAGCGTGGGATCTGCCTCGACTTCATCTTCGGCAGGAGGAGCCTGTATCACGAACTCGCTGGCGCCGGTCCAGCGACCACTTTCCAGTGCAGCTCGGGAACTGTCGCGTTTGGTCCAATCATCCCGGATCACCACCTTGGGCCCTTGGTTGTCGTAAGGAAACGCCGTGGTGGTGCGGTCGACGGTAAGTTCCTCCAGGGAGATTGGGCCTTCGTCTTCGCGAGGGGTGAACATAGCAACGCGAGGTTGTATATGATGTCTCGTGGCTCGACCTCGTGCGCGGTCGATGTCCCAATAGTCCTTGTCCTTGGCGGTAGAGCCAAAGATCGCAATCACCCAGTCCTCGGCGAAGATCTTCTTGTTGAGCTGCTCACTTGTCAACGTTCGCAAATCCTCCACAGTCTTCACTGTCCACTTCTTCACTTCGCCCCTGATGATCAAACGATAAGGTGCCGACTCCGTACGCAGAAAGGGCATAGGCATTGGAAACTGCTCGGCATGAAGAGAAGTGCACACACCCTTGACATCCAGGTACCTGCCAAAGATCTTCTTCAACACGCCCAAGTGAACTGGATCTTGGCTCCAGTGATTGTGCTTGCCCTTCTGCTTGGAGATGATGTTGACGCTGTCCTCGATCAGACAAAGCAGCAGGTGTTTGAGCATCAGGCTGTCCACAGCAGGAACGCTCACCCCTTCGGGCCACTGCAGCAAAACTTCGTCAAGGTTTGCTCTCTTCAAGGCTGCTTGTCGAAACTCATCCATCAACTGTGGCAAGGGGGTGACCACTGCTCTTCTCACCACCGCCGGATCGTTCGAGGACGATGAGGGCTCGGACTGCGTGCCGGAGTGGTAAATTCCCATCGTCCGGTTGTTCCTAGCCACATACTTCTTGATGTCCTTGATCAGAGCCACGCACAGGGAGTGAGGAAAAGCTCCCGTCGAGGTCGGCGCACCACACGTAGCATTCAGGATGATCCCATGCCCGTGTCGATGACCTTGGCAGCGGCGTGTGGCGCTCCTGACCGAAAAATTCGCCTGAAAGGCAGTGGCACGCATCACCGGCTGGTTCTTGTTGTTGGTAACCCCGAAACAGCATTGGTCGGTGCGCTGCCTGGGACGGCAGCCATCGATGTCGCATTGAAGGGTTGCCAAAACGGTGTGTTTCCACGTTGGACTGGTCCAAGGCTGCTCGAGGATGAAACCATGTCCTTGCTCAGCCTGCTTGCACGCCAGGACCTTCACAAACTGAAGGACATTATCTGCAGTGCCTCGGCTGTGGTCGGTGGCACCGGAAGAGGAGCGCATAGGTCCAGTGTGCAAGGTCGGGGACATGACAATCACCTCGGGACAGAGCTTCTCCTGCACGGACAGAATAGCATCCTGATGTTCCCGGCAGCCTAGGTTCCATCCGTAGCGAAAGTCCACAGGGAAAGCCACCGTGAGTCCAGCCAACAGTGCCAGGTAAGAAAGTCTGGAAGAGCCACTGAAAAGTTCCCAAAGATGAACTGGCGATCGTGCTCCCTTTGTGCGACACCAACGTTCGTAGTTGCTTGGTGTCACTGGAGGCTTTCCAGACTTGCTGTAGTACTCCTCCTTCAAGCGAGAGTATTGGCCATCAAGCTTCTTCGCATGCTCTGATGACAAACCATGCATCTGGATACTGGTCACCTGGATACACCGTAGGTCGGGTGAACTCGGCCTCGATGTTGGCATTCTGCATCTCGTCCTCAGAGATGACACTGGTCGGCAGGTCGTTGTTCGTTGTCTGAAAACGTACCGTCTTGGGGGACGAGCATCGGTGCTGTCCTTGACGGTTCCCCTCGGTGACCAGAGAGCTGTGTCCTGCAGCAAAGTGCCTTTCGGCGGTGACCAGAGAGCTGTGTCCTGCAGCATCTAAAGCTGTAACAAACGACCCCTGAGGCAGAACTGGAACTGATTCTGTGGTAGGATCCGAGGGCTTCTGAGGTTGATCTGCAACCAAATCTGCTGTAGCATCATGGGACCCCTGAGGCAGAACTGGAAGTGATTCTGTGGTTGTAGGATCCGATGGCTTCTGAGGTTGCACCTCGGTCACATGATGACTCCGCTTTGGCTCTGGCATATCTTGTGTCGAGAAAAACCATGTGCCTCGAACATCGTTCCATGTCGTCTGGGACTTCTTGTGAACTGCTGACAGAAAAGTCTGGGCCTTGGCCTTCTCGGTCGGGGCAGCTGAGGTCTCGTCCAGCGGCAACATGTAGTGCCTGCTGTCCGTGTACAGAAGACGAAGAAGATGCATGTCCTCTCCATCCTCAGCGTTGCCCGGCACTATCAGGAGTCCGTCCTTGTTCTCGAACCAGCTTGACGCTATAATGGCGCCCATCTTGACCAGCGCCGGGTTGCCCACCAAGGCTGGGCAACAGCTGGCTTCGCCTCCAACAACGTCCGCGACATAGCAAGCGTCGCGTAGCCCTGGCAACATTGGAAGTGGCACGCAAACTTCTCCCAAGGTGGTGTCTGCGGAACCACTGATGCCAGTGACTTCTGACTGCTTCTCCGACCAGGTAAGAGAGGCAGTGACCTGGTCCTTGAGGTCACAATGTTGTAGTAGATCACGTAAGGTCTCGCTGCCAACCAAACCATTTGCTGCTCCAGGGTCGATGATCAGGCCCCTGCGTCTCTGACCTTGGATGGTGTGGAAGACCTCCATGCCATCCGAGTGGCCATAATGCGTCGAGTGTCTCAGGGTCCTGACCTCGTTGCCGTCCACGCTTTTCCTGAAGAAGAAAGCGAGCCTTTTTGCGGGAAGCTCCCGAGACGCTTCCTGATGGTTGTCCTCACCGTTCTGCATCACCTTCTCCGGGTCCTCTTTGGCGATGGCCTTTCTCTCCAAACGAAGAAGGTCCTCGAAGTAACTCTCCTTGGCGCCGGAATCGTTGGCCATGTTGAAATACTGTGGTTTCTGCGTTGCCGTAGGCGCCGGGGAGGTTCCAAGATGAAGACCTTCTTGGGCATGTCGAAGCTGTCGGGTGGCTCGAGGGCTCGAGTCGGCGTAGTAGCGAGGCATCCATGCCCGTGGTCCATCTGGCGACGACCAAGAGCCTTTCCTCGACCACTTGCCCTTGCTCTTGCCCTTCGACTTGCCTTTGCCCTTTCCTTTGCCCTTGGAGCTCTTTCCTTTGCCCTTGTAGGGAGTCCAGCTGCCAGTGCCTTTGCCCTTGCTGTTCACGGGGCAATCAGCAGCATGATGCCACTTCGAGCCACAAATGTGGCAACCACTGCCAAAGGGACCTTTTCCACGTCCTTTGCCGCCTCGGTAGCCTCCAGCGCTGTAAACGCCATCGGCCTCACTCGTGGCCGCTTCGTCGCTGCCTCCTTGGTGTCCTGGTTCTAAGTCAGGATCTCCTTGCCATTCTTCAGGGAAGCCATAGTCGTCGTAGTAGGTCTCCTCGCCGTACCATGCATAGTCATCTTCCTCCTGGTTGTGGTAGTCCTCGTCATAGAACCAGGGGTCCTCAGACCACTGCTCTTCGCCCCAGTAGACTTCTTCATCCCATTCATAGCCGCCACCTTCTCCATGGGACTTGTCCTCGTAGTAGCTGTCGTGGTTCGAGCGGTCGACACGGTGCGACAGTCTCAAGGCAAGGGCGCGGATGTCGTGGAACCGAGACAAGTCTCCTTGTACTTGCAGCCGAAGGTCGTCTTGGTGTCTCGGTGGCAAGTTCGACTGCTTCAGCCAAAGGTAGGTCTTGGCCACGTCGTTCACATCCAGCCCGGCCTTGACCTTCGCCTCCTCAAACCGAAGTTCCCACTCGGCCGAAAACTCTTGCAGTCCTTGCGAAGGTGGGCGACGGAACTCGAAGAAAGTCTCCAGGGCCTTCGTCGTCTGAGCTTCGTCGCTTTCTCCGAAGGCCTCCTTCAGCGCGTTGCAGAGTGCTTGGACGCCTGAAGGAATGTGGTGCTGAATAATGGTGGCACCGTCCATAGGGTCCACGACCTGGTCGACTGACAATCTGACCAGTGCCGCGTCCCCTGTGTCGTAGGTTCCATCCGGACGGATCAGCTTGAGCTCCAGTGCTATCCGCTGCGCCCGGCCGATCAGCCGGCCTGCCACCAAAGGGCCCACGATCTCGTCCGGGACCTCCGTGCAACGGTACCACAATTTCAGCTTGCTGAAAAACAACTTCAGAGGGTAGCTGTCGATTCCCGGGCCCCAGCCCGGTGGCACGTCCTTGCGCCATTCCTCAATTGGAATGCCGCCGCTCGACGTAGATCCATTCGGCGCCGCCATTGTTCCTTGGTCTTGGGGAGAATCGTGTAAGGCAAGGGGTGCAGAATCGCTGTCTCCTCGGTGAAGTAAGTTATCTTGTCCTCGTAGATCTCCTTCGCCTTGTTGGGCTCGCCGTGGATCGTGTTCAGGTGCTCGTGCTGCGAAGGTTGTTCCGGGGCCGTGGCTTGTCGCCTGGTCCTTCCAGAGAGGGAAGAAGGAGCCGCTCTTATCAGGTGATACTTGGCACAGCACAAAGGCGAGTGCCCAAATTCCGTACGACCGAAGTCTCGAAGTCGTGGTGCTCGTGGTACACGTGGTAGCTCGGGGCGACCCCGGCTGTCCAGCCTCCAGCCGGACGGCAGCTATGGCTGCACGCAGCAAAAGCAGGAGCCGAGCTCCGCTACCAGATTCAGAAAATCTGGGCTAACTCTTTCACTCAGCTCAAGCCGGCTCGCATCGGTAGATATGTAAACAGGGCTCCAAGTGCACTATACAATTTGACTCTAGCAGCTAGTAGCTGTACCCTACAGGTGAATTCAGCACAGTCGCTCTAAGAGGTTGACAAAAATCTAACGTCGTTTTCGACAGACTCGACTCGAACATGCCGGCAGATGTGTATTTAGAATGAGACATGCACATGTGCACCCATGCCTGCCCTTGTTCTAGGCAAGATGTATACACATGCATATATGTTCAATCCGAAGCCACACACAAAGCACAGTGATGCGTCTGTTCCGTCCTCAATGGCGCGGATCATCGGTGTGTTGATCCCGACCTCTCGATGCCACTGTGGGTTTCGCAAGAAGCATGCACACACCTTTGCATGAGCCATCATGAGCCCAACAACAAGACATTCACGAGCGGTTCAGCCCTCCCCAACAGCAGAGCACGAAAGTCAGTTAGCGATGTCCTCGCAACGAGGCAAACGGCCAGAGACACGTGCTTGCCTGCGTGCGAATGGTCAGGTTCGCGCCCAGGCGCTCCCCAATGAGCTTCCTTGAGAGGAGGATCCGAGACGCACGGAGAGATCCGCGGGATCCGCTGGGAAGGCTGGGAAGGCCGGGAAGCTGGCTGCTGCATGGCGCAAGCCATGAGCTTCAGAAGGAACCCCACGGCGATGGCAATGCCCGCACCGGCCTCGAAGCCTCGCAAGAGGGCCCCGCCGGGCCCACCCAGCCACCGTATGCCGGCTGGTGATGTAACGTATGCCGGCCGGACCCAGGGGACACTTATCCGCGATGATGATGCCAGCGAAAAGGTAGACAGGCACCCCCGGCACCTAAGACTCCAAGCGATGGAAGATAGCCCACACACAGCTCATTGCCATCGCTGCCCAGCCCCCGAGCGTGGAGCCGGAGGAAGAAGGAAGCAGCACATGCCTGACAGAGGCTTGGCGAGGCTTGGTTGCGCCGCGCAATACGCCGCGCAATACAGGGCCTGCCAGAACGATGCAGAGGCAGACCAAGCCGAAGTCAAAGCCCTGAAGTGCCGAGCTGAGCCTCCCAAGCTCAAGCGCAGGGGCGCAGCAGGGGCGCAGCTCAAGGCCCTTTAACCAACGCCCTTTAACCAACTTTCTCCCAACCAGGAAAGGAAGATGTTCAGCAGGATAGGAAAAGTCACGTAGAGGAGCATGAGGAGGCCTTTGGGAAGTGGCGACGTCTCTTGGCACAGTAGGCTGAACAGGTCCCGTGCCAAAGACATACATCTTCATGAAGATAGAGATCCAATCCCAGTCCAGACGCATTGCCTCCACCTGCAAACCAAGACGAGAGAGAAGGCTCTCCGCAGGGGCCAAGCTCGGGGCCTGGAAGGAGACTCGCTGCGTGAGCCAGAGCTGCTCCTGGAGAAACGGCCGAAACGGCCGGGAACTTGGGGCTTTTTGTTTTGCCCGTGAGCCGGCCGCGTCGCTGCTCGGTGCAAGGGCGACCCTCGAAGCGCGGGGAAGCGTCGTCACATGAGCAAGCGTCGGACGAACCTCACAGCACCATCTGGGCCGCCCACGATTCCTCTGCCTGCGCACTCCCACTCTGGACTCTGGACTCTGCACATCCCTCGTCTCGCGCGCACCTCATAGGTGATGGTTGGGAGGCCACGCCACTTTCGAACCTTCTGGTTCAAGCAGGAAAGAGCCAGCCTGAGGCGATCTGAGGCAGCGTAATATCCACAACGAAGATGCTAAGGCTGACGAGGCAGCTGCACCACGGGTAGCAGTGGGCTGAAGCAGAAGACCTGGGGCTGGTGGAGACGAAGGGGTTGCCAGTTGCCACTAACATGCTGTGGGGGCGGCGAGCAGTGCGCGCACCCAATCACCTCGCTGAACAAAAAACAGCAGTGGAAACGATGGTCGAGTCCTCTGGCCACTTAAGGGGCCACGGACCGGGGCGCGAGCTTTTCAGGAGGCTCACGGACAGCCGGTAAAGTGGTAGGTTCTGCGAAACGCAGGAAGAAGTGCAGGCGGGGCATTCTCGTGCATGTCACGCAGTCTCACGAATGTCAATATGTCCCTCCTTGCACCAGTCGGCCATGACCTTGTTGTACAGTGCGGGCGTCCGGACGCTCTTCGATCTGTGCTTCTTGCATCTTCTTGCTTAACCCGTCTAAGGGATTTGTGCCGTCGCTCCTTTTCAATCTGCGCGGTGGCGTCTTTGCATGCTGGGAAACGGGCCGTCCCGACTTCGGACGGCACCGTCCAAGGCCTCTTTCAGCCCTGGAATTCCAGAGTCGCTAGAGTCGCTGCTGTAGAGCCGCTAGAGCACGAGGGACCAGGCTGCCGCCTTCTGCCGCGACTCCTCCTTTCTATCCAGCAGCCATGCAGGCACCACGTCCTCCTCCGCGACGAGAGGCATCACCTGTAACTGGGCGAGGTCTTTTACCACCAGCTGCGTCTTCAGGCTGCGGCAGCACTTGTTGCTTACAAAGTCCGGAACCTTGGAGCACGGTCAACATGCTTTCGCCAACCGGCGAAGTGTCTGAAGGTGTGCAGCAACTCGGAGGCCACCGACTTTCCTCAAACTTGGAGTTACACGTCGGCAACTAAACATCCGAGCCTTGAGTCGTGTCACGTTTCTGTCATCAACACCGGCGGATGGACAAATAATTCCTTTCAGCTTGCGCATGAGGGCAGGGCAGTCTTTCTTTCTCTCGGCATACGGGTCATGGCAGTCTCTCTCCCCTCTCCCTCAGCGCTCTGCCTGCCGCCTGCGTGAGCAAGTGAATCTGTCTTTCCCTGTGCGGACGAGCACGGACACTGTGGCCGGACATTCTCACACGAAGCCCCTTAGCGGTTCGAAGTCGCTAAGTCGCGTACCTCCTGCCACCCGAAGACGCTGCAGCCCCTGATATCCCCTGACTGCCTCAGGAGCTCCATAGCCTCGCGCTCAAGGATATGCACCTGTTCCAGTTGGTCCAGGTCGTTCACGTCGTCCCCGAAAGGATTCCTGAGATGCATTTTGTGAGCACATGTGCACCTGATCTCGCATCTGTTCCCTAGAGGTCCGAACTTGAAGAGGTTTCCGAGGGGCTCAAGCTCTGTAGCGATGGCGTCCACGCCTAACAGGGCGAAGGAGATTACGGAGGGCACCACCGTGTTTGCAAACCAACCCCGGCTCGGGTCCACGAAAAAAGGAGCTGAGATCATGTAGAAGCATAACAAGGTCTTGCAGAGGTTCGCATAAGGTAACGGGATGGGAGTCGTACAGACCATATGCGCCGTCTCGAAGGACTCGAGAATACCACTGAGCAAGTGGACCAAGGCGCCCACAAAGCGATCCTTGATGCCCCAAGGCTGAGTGTTGAAAGGGTCGTTCATGTTCCTGAACAGCACCTCCCTGAGGAACCAGACGATAGCGACCGGCACGCGCACAAATTGATCAAATCTCACCGGAAACTCGTCGTCCCAAGAACTGGGAGGCCCCTCCAAGGTCCGCGCGTTGTGGAACTGGCTCGCAAGCCGACGTCGGGTCTCCGGTACTGACTCATCCTCTGCCAGGCCAATGCATCGGTTCACAATCTCGAATTCCTCCTCTGTCAGAAGTTGTAACAATCTCAACCTGTCCCAGTCTAGGAACCATTTCGCCTCTTTGTCAAGACTGCCAAAGCAATATCCGTCCAGAGCAATGCTTGTGTGCAGCTTGAATGCGACGGCCAGTGCCACGCTCAGGCGAGCGACGTCGACTCGATAGTTCCTCGCCTTCTCGTCATAGTGGTCAGGCTTAACAGAAGCAGGAACGGTCGCCCCAGGTCCTTGATGGAACAAGTGGATTGAGGACTCGAGCCCACCACGCACATAGATGATCGACAGCAACAGCACTTCTCGGACTTCAGAGATGTAGTTCGACAAGGTGGACCGCCCCAGCCAGTACCGGGCATAGGCCTCGTTCGCGCGGAAGATCAGGAGGAAGGTCACCGAGAGAGGCAGCAGCATTGAATGATGTTCCGTGCCAAACTGCAGCCCTGTCTCAAGGGCGAAGAGGTAAGCCGCAATAGAATACAGCGAAGAGGCCAGCCATTTGCCCCAGATGTGCGGCCAAACAGTACCAGCATACCTGAAGAGCACCTCCAACCACTCACTGCTGCTGTACAGGATGACCATGTTTCAGAAGGCTGTCGAACGGCAAGATGGGGATGGGTTTCGGGTGCGCTTGTGTCATTCTCCTATCTGGTTGGTATTCTTGGCTGGGGGGGGGGGCGATGGGTCGTCTGGTGCACTAGACCTAAGGAGCTAGTTTCGGGATCGGCATGTGGCTTTGGATGTTGACAGGACTTAGCTGAGGTCAGGCTCCGCAGCTTCGGATCGCCCCTGGGCAAATTTCAAGTCACTGAAACCATGTTTTCGCTCACCGAAGCTTTCTATTTCGAACCCAGCCCTGGAAATAATGGACTTCGCAGACTTAGCAAGGCAAAGTTTGCTTAACACAGATTACGAATCCATCTGTCAGCTCACCGAAGCTTTCCTTCACGGATCCCGCCCATGCTTACCCGATGCCGCAACACCAAGCTCTGCAAGCTGCAAGATTGAGCATGCTACGCATCTTCCTCTCAGCCTCCGCTTGGCATCAGAGAGTCGTTGGAATAATGCTGCCGATAGTTGAATTTCAATGGTAAGGGCCGTATGGCATATGGCACAGCGCTAGCTAGAGGCTGAGAAAGGAAGTGAAAGTCGAGCCCTCGTTACTTCTGCGAATGGATCCACTGCCACGGATGTTCTGGTTACACCGTGAGGCACACTGCGCGGCTTTGGCGGATTTGCGCGGGGGCAGCGACTTGGCTCGGAGCCGTCTTCAGCCGCTGGAAAGCCACCGCCACGAAGAGGCAGAAGCTCATGCTGAAGACCCCGAGGAACCCGAGAACCTCGACATGGCAACGGCGCGCACAGGCTTTAGCGGCTTAGCCTCTGGGGAGCCGGCCAGGTCAGAAAGGTGGCTACTGGAGGAAACAAGCTGACTGGCCATCCAAGTGGTGCCGAACCTCCAGCTCCGCGCAGAGCGGACTCGCACAGCTCTCTCAGCGTGCTCAGGGCCACGGCATGAGCACAAAGACACAGCCACAAACTTTGATCATGCGAGAGACGAGGTCCAAGTTCTGCCTAGGAACCATAAGGGCTTGCAAAGGTTCGCACAAAAGGTTGGGGTTGGATCGTTGCGGCCCAGCTGCATCTGCTTCTCTGCGAACTTGTCCTTCTGTGTGTTGCCTCGATCCGCAGCTTAGAACGTGGGACCCACCGGCAACAAAGGCTGAGCAAGCCCCCAACTCAGCTTGTCGAAAGCCAGCCTTAAGCCGCACTCAGAGAATCGACAAAAGCCGCCACGCCACGGCCGGCGCTGCGCTGCGACGATTATGACCATTGCGTCTGAGATCCATGACTTGCAGTCCTCATCCTCGATCTGCTGTGAAACGAGGCCCACCAGTGTCTTGCGCCGCACTGACCTCTGCAGAAGCAGCAACAGCCGAGAGCTGCTCAAGCACCGTGCAAGCTTCCAGGCGTCCCGCTTGCGCCCGTTGCTCATCTGAACAGTAGGGAACAGAACGAACGAACGAAGGCCCGGTTCCCCTGCCCATGCATGTACCGAGCCCGGTGCTGTGACCTGGTCACTTTCAGTCACCATCTGGAGCAACATGTCGCCATGGTTGTAGCTTTTCGCCAGACCTACTCGCAGAGACACCTGCAAAGGCTCGATGGGGGACAAAGGGCTCAGCAAGAAACGGATTTCGGCGCACAATTAAGCCGAACATCAGGTACGCCAAGCCCACTGCCTCCGAAGACAGGCTTTCAGACCTCTTAGACATATTTGTGGGAACTGGGCTGCTGGCTACGGGCGAGACCCAACGAATGTACGTCAGCTCCTTGTCTGGTCGACTCTGTATTCAAGCTCAAGTTGAATTTGCGCAAGCAGGCTACGTCTTGCAGTTGACTGGTGCTTCAAGGCATCCAGCAGGCTGCTAGCCTCCAGGCTTGATGCCCATGTTTAATTGTCTGCATCTGGGTGGCCGTGCTTGGTGTTCCACGTTTGGAGTGCTCAACATGCGTGGGCAGTGGCAAAGTCCGCGCGCTCTAAAAAACGACTAAGAGTCTCCGGGCGTCCTGATGTGTACTTGCAACACTTGTGACACGTATCATACTTGCTCTGCCGTGTTTTCTCCGTAACGCGAACCTGTTTGGCTGCGCAGACAAGTGCCCCATGATATCCCATGATCCTCAAGGGGTGATGGTTTGATACCCAGTGGTTCTGCGTGTGCAAGTAATCAACATGTCAGGTCAAGTTCAGTCTCTGATGCATTCATGCGCTCAAGAAAATAAACAAACTGATTCCAAGTATTGCATGATTCTTGCATCTTCGAGGCTGCAAGCACACTTGAAGCTGTTTGTCGTCAGTCTCTCTATGAGCATGCAGGCACAACAAGCAAGTGTAAACGTTGCGAGCTGGGAGTGCGGGCCGACTCGGCATCACCGAAAGTGACGTCGCTAAAATCGATGTTCTCGTTGAGCGCCCACCTGCAGGCACGAACACAAGCACGCTTCCCCTCGCCGAGGCGACCCCGAGGCCAGAGCACGAGCCAGACGGCCAAGGTCAGAATCCCAAGTCTAGGCTGGCAGGGCTCGCCGGGCCCCGAAGAAAAGACACCCTCGCCGTCTCTGTTTAGAGCTGGGCCCCGGGACAGAAAAAAAGCCGTCATGCTACCAGCATAGAAGGCCGTAGCATCCCTCTCCGAGCCAACGTAGCGCCTGTCAGGCAATCGAATGGTTCACAGGATGCATGCAGAGAATGGGTGCCGGGCTGCATCTTCAGCATCCTCATGCTGTGCACGTGCCCTACCTGGGTTCAGATCATAGGCATCGCACAAGAAAAAGTGCTGTGTGTAAAGCCGCTTTGCATGCCGCCCCGAAACCGGCTTCGAACGACCCTGGGTCCCAAATCCACTTCCCACCCTGGAACTCTACGCCCGCTCTTGCAGGTTGCACCCAACACCAAGGCCGGATCGCAGCACCGGCTCATCCCCCACTCCCATGCTAGAGTTGTTCCTACAGTTTCTGCTAGCACGCCCGCATGTGCGCTTCTCCACTCAGCACCGGGCTTGGTTGAAGACCGGCTCAGCCTCCTCTGGCAGAGGCCGCGTCAAGGCCCGCCTTGAAGAAAAAGAAATCTACAGATTGGACCGACCGACGAGAGAGGCGACGACACCACCGTGGTCAGCAATGGGCCCAGCAGAACCTCGGAAGTTGACAAGAACATGATCTCACAGCGTCTCCTCAGCTCTCAGCGCGGTGCCGTGCACTGGATGGGTACTGCTGGATACGTCTGGGAGGCAGGGACTCTAACAAAGGAGCCAATCCGACTGGCGCAGTGCACGCTTTCAAGAGTCCGGTCTGCCGGCACCTCCGCCAGATTTAGTGCTGCGGCGAACAACCTTTCGGCCACACCAACAACACACTCGAGACTTCCGATTCATGTGGATGACCGATGCCGCACATGGCTCAGCTCACAAACATCAAGGCCATCTCTGTATGTCTATAGACAAGAGGAGGAGGATAAAGCCCCGGCCCAGGATGCAGCTAAGCTGTCCCCCGGCTCAGTGGCTCAGCTCCGGGCAGCATGCCCGCGACGCCCAAAATGGCCCTCCCAACGAACATGTCCTTACAGCTGCAGTCTGTTCCAAGTGCTGCACCAAAACTCGAACGCACAGGTTCACGATCCTTGTCGCATAGCACGAAGTATTGGCCTGCACTCAGGTCGCTGTAATTTCCAACTCCTTTGTCGACTCGCGGCCTTCGAGGTGGGGTGGCCAAAAGAAGTCCAATAGGTACCTGACGTTCTTTCTTCGAAGCCTCGAAAATACAGCAAAGAGCAGCAGCCAAGGCGACGGACAGGCACAGCAGCAGCAGAGATGCTAGTCCAGCGTAGATCGCCCCGTGCGCCTGGGCAGAACGCACACATGCAGGAATTTCTCTTCCTTCCCATAGCCCAGTTGGGGGTGCCAAGGCGGCCAAGGCGCTGTGCCACCAAAGAAGTACGTGTACACCTCCTGGCCAAAGCCTTGGTGGTGGTGCAGAGACCCCTCAACTCCCTCAACCTGGGGAGATGGAAGTGAGGTCGTGGCCCATGTCGGACCAAAGAACGACGGAGGCCGCACATGGCAGCCCTGCGACTAGGAGGCAAAGGAGGAAATACCTGGGAGCACCAAACAGATTTGCTGGCAGGTGCACCGACGAACAAGACAAAAGAGCTGCGGGCGGCAGGAAACCACACCTGAGGCTCTGCGATCATTGCCATCTGCACGCTGGCACCCCAGGGACAACTTGGGCGGAGGCCCGATGCGCGCCTGCCAAGAGCTGAGAGAGCAGATGCCGCACACAACTTCGCTCTCGGCCTCGCTGCGCCGCTGCCCAAGCTCGATGCTCTCTCCGCCTTCTCCCCCTTCCTCAGAGAGCCAAAACAAAGCCCCGAGCCCCTCTCCTGGTGTGTGACACTCTCCGTGTACAGTCGGTCTCTCACCGGCAGCACGCCCCTGGGTTCAATCATCACAGCGGAGACCTGAATAAAATGTGCAGACTGGGCGAGCAAAGCAGGGCTACGGCAGGGCTATGGCTACCCTGCCTTCCTGCGACGTCTGCACATAAGGCATGAGAGCCTCCTCAGCGATGAATGCTGAAACGATCGAGTCAAGAGCACACATCACGTCTCCTCGCCGCGCCATGTCCCCCAACAAGATGGGCCACTCTCGGGCCAGGGATCTCCAACATCCAGACAAGCAAGCAGGTTGGCAGGTGGAGAGGGTTGAGACTGCGGCGAAAAGGAACCAAACCACTGCTTGGCCCGCACGTCTCTTTGACGAGAGCTGCGCATGTCGGGCCTTGCGGCATTGCGGGTGAGACGGCGGGTCGGCGGAGCGGCGGAGCCACGCTCAGGTCTTTGGCTCCTCCTGACCGGGAGACTCGAGACTCCCAAGTCATCCCAAGTCCAAAGAAAGGCATTTTTGCCGTCCTCAGGCAAAGCCAACGCTTCCTTCTGCCGGTTGAAGTAAGGTCGGAGGACCCACTCCACCTGCGCTGCTTCACTCGAGATGGTCCTGCAAAGATCGCCGCACGAGCCTCGACGTCCTTCATGTCGATCGTCCCAAGCTCCACGCGAAAGAGCCTGCAGAACGCGGCGGGCAGCAGGCGCGCTCATGTCAGCTCTGGGCCGCGAGGTTCTGCACCTCATCTGGAATCGGGGGCCATTTTCTGTAAGAGCCACGTCCTTCGCCTCGGAGGCAAAGCATCGCACTTTGCGCACACTTCGCACAAAAGCGCGCAATTTGCGCGGTTTCGACCCGTCCCGTCGATTTGGCCGAGGGCACCCGAGAGCGATGGCCGTCGCCGCCAGGACCCTTTGGCCTCCCACAGGTGCCATCGAGAACCCCTCTTACTTCCCACTGCTTCTCCAGAGAAACACCTGGCCTTGCAAAGCTGTGGTGCCGAAAATGGATCACATCGTGGTCTCGGCCCAGCGCAGCTAACAAATGCCGCAGAACAGCGCGAGCCACGGCTTGGATTGCCAGGACAAGGCACGGTTGGCAAAGGTCATGACTCTGTCGCCGGCTTGCTTTGCCGGTGGGAAGAGCGCCTTCGGAGAAGCGGGTTTTTCCAGACGGCCGAGATCTTCCTGAAAAGCCTGCAGGATCGTCTTCACCCGGAGCCCAGTCTTGGCTGTGAAACCATGGAAGACGAGGTGCGGGCTGGCCTCACAAACAGACACTTGAAAAAGCGCGATTGCGATGACAAGGTCTCGGCTATCACTGCAGAACCTCAGACATGGCCGGTGGCTTCTCAGCGAGGTCGTGGCGCAGCACCACGTTGGACAAGCCTCCACACGGGCACGGCACGAAGTCACTCGCACCAAGCTGCAGCCTTGGGACCCCGACCGAAGTAGGCCGTGGGCCCGAAGGGCAGGTGGCAAACGACCATGCCGTCGGGCTCGCCACGGTGTTCGTGCACTAAGATCACCTGTCCACTTCTGCAACAACACCCTCACTGGTCACCAACGGTGGGGCCCACATCCGTCATCTCGTGCGACCGGGCCAGCTCCATTAGATCCTTCGGCAAGGCACCGCCCAGCAAAGGCAATGATGATGCGGAAAACCCCCCGTCCTTCACGACATAGCTGCCGCGGTTCATACGCTGGGCTCCAGGGAACCTCGGCATGTGCCCCTGTACCACATATCCTGTGTGATTGTGGCTTCTGAGACTTTGCTTACTTTCGATCGACTCCAAGGGGCAACATCCGGAGCTCTTTTAGGAATTGGCTCAAGCGTGAGGACGGATCTCGCGAGGTGGTGACCAGCACCTGTCACCGGGTGAGTTCGTGGCTCCTACGTGCAGAGCAATTCCACACCCTACCTTTGGGTCCTTGACGCCAAGGTAAGCATACTCGTCGTCCATGGCTTTGCGCTGGTCCTTCGTCCGGTCGTCCGCCAAGTCCAAGACCTGACTATAACAGCCAAGACCTGACCTTGAAGATGTCCGCACATTCCATGCCTTGCGGAGCTTCCTGTCCTCTCCACGCAATTCTGTCGGGATCGGCTTCTGGCTGTCGAAGGCCTGCGCTTCAAGACCCGCCGACCCCCCGGGCCGGCGCACAGATTCCAGTTGGCGGGCTGGCTGGTTCACGTGATAGCGACATCGAGGCTAGAGAGGTTAGGCAGGCTCAACCCCCCACTTCCCTCCAAAAGTTTAGAGAGGTTAGAAGCGAGGTTAGAAATATCTAAGTTAATTCAAGCCCAAGGCAGGCCCAACCCCTCACC
>CAJNJA010056308.1:1097-24444 GCA_905231915.1 Symbiodinium necroappetens | reverse complement strand
CGGGCCCCCACAACGTACCTTTCTGGAAAAAAAACCCTTCAAATTGAAAACTTTTGAGTCTTTCGTAGTTATCTTGGCATCGGCGACATTTATATTGCGAGATTTTGGGACGCCCTAAATCTTCTTATGGTAGTGCTGTTGTACTACTAGAGTACTACTACAGTACTACTACTATGCCTGCATTATATTGTTGTACTATATATGAACAATTACTGCACTGTTATTGCATAAGTTACTGCTTTACTATACTACTTTTTCACTGGAGCTGTCTGTGGTACGCACCCTTAAAATTTATCGTCATCCTCATGAACGACATCTTCGTCCTCAACACCATCATAATCATCGTCGGCGTCGTCATCTCCGTCACGATCATTCTGCCTTCCTTTGTTTCCATGTCCCCGAGCAAGTGTAGTCGTGCTTGTTTGTATTCGTATATTCCTCCCCCTGTAAGTCTATGCTTGGTGTCCAGCACCCGTGTATCATATGCATAGAGACATATATAAGGGTTTACGCATACTGCATATACATGGTTTTGTAGGTGGTGTGGGTACCTAGGGCTTTCAGGCAATGCTGTAGAATGGAAGGGTTCTTTCGGGTTAATTAATTGAGTCATATTTGAGGGGTTTCTTTCCGAATAAAGCCAAAACGCGTGGATCTCTGGGGGGGAAGCATATTATATATATATATAGATATACATATATTATTTATATATACATACATACATACATACATGCATGCATACATACATACATACATACATACATATACACATCTGTGTGAGTGTTTGTGTATGTATATATACACACATTCACACATACATCTTTACACCCATCTTCCTCTGGCTCTCTATGGCTCTCTATCTCCAGAATACCAACATCGGTCCAAACAAAGCTAAGGTGTTTCTGCGCAAACAGATCCTCGAGTGTGATGTCCAGGTTGTCAGCAACTTTCATGACTGCAGCCAGGTGATACCGCTGGTCATCCGTATCATCCCAGTCCCAATCTGCAATGCTCCAGAGAGTCAAAAGCTTGTCTGCAAAGATTGCCTTAAGGCAGGAAATGTGGACCGTAACAGGCCCCAAGTGTCGACCCCCCTTTACCCCGCATCACTCATCGGAACGGAATGCCGCCTTTTCCTACAGTTAGGTGGTCTACAGCTTGCAGGTGCGACAAAGAAAACGTTGCAGCCTACTCGGCAAGCGTCGTAGCCATCGCCAACAGGTTGGTTGCTCCGAACAATCAGGTCCAGCCCCAGCTCTGCAGCGAAACTCTGCACCACATCTTCACCAAACGTATGCGCAATGTCCTGACCGGGACCCTCGAGTTCCCAGCCGCTCCCAGTCTCTGGCCGAGCAAAAAGCAAGTCACAAAGAAGGCCTTCCTCAGGAACAAAGCCTGGCCGTTCCAACTCTTGGATTCGATCGAAATTGGTGAGATGCGGCGAAAGGCCGCTGCTGACACAGAAGATCTTCTCGCGAATCACAGCACACACCGGCATGCAGTTAAACACATCCACGAAGGCTTTCCAAAGCTTAATGCTGAATCGTCGCTGGCACTCGTCGTAGAAGCCATAAATCCGGCTCGTGGATGCATCCTCGTCTCGGCCCCGTAGCAAGAATAGATTCTCCGGAAATTGAGCCTTGTACACGAAAAGCAATGCCATCGTGTCGATGCTCCGTGGTGGACCCTTGTCTACATAACCGCCTAGAAACAAATAGCACGTGTCAGGAAGGCTTCCGCATCTCTCAAGCAGCTTTACCAGCTGATCGAAATGGCCATGCATACTTCCAACAACACACAGTGGCGGCTCGAGTTTCAGCAGCATTGGCTCCGACAGAAAGACTTCTTTGCAGTGGCAGCACAAGATGTAGAGATCAGTCTCCAGCAACTTCCCAGGCCGTCTCAGGAAGTTCGGGTGCACGAGCCCGGCCAAGAGTCTGTCCAGATCTGGCAGCACACGCGTCATGGTCACGGTAACCGGTTCAGCACAAGTCCATCCCAACCTGAGCCACAAATGCCTACTACTAGTCCCAGTCAACGCTACGTTACGCGTCATACCCTGCATGCGCAACGACCTCGCACGCCGCTAAAGCTCTCAAAATTGAAGTCGGGCACTGCTGGCAAGAGGTCGCATCATTCAGGACGCAGCTGCCGAAGGACAATTGCTGGAGGCGAGCATGCGGACCACCCGCGGCTGCCACCAGATTCTTAAGGGCGCGCACTGTGCTCCCGTCTGCAAGAGTACATGACAGCACCTGGGAAGGTGTCTACCTTGAGGTGCGCTGGCTTGTGATACTAAGAAGTGAGTGAGTGAGTGAGTGAGTGAGTGAGTGAGTGAGTGAGTGAGTGAGTGAGTGAGTGAGTGAGGTGGAGTGAGGTGACGTGAGGTGACGTGAGGTGACGTGAGGTGACGTGAGGTGACGTGAGGTGACGTGAGGTGACGTGAGGTGACGTGAGGTGACGTGACGTGACGTGACGTGACGTGACGTGACGTGACGTGACGTGAGTGTGAGTGAGTGAGTGTGAGTGAGTGAGTGAGTGAGTGAGTGTGAAGGAGGAGGAGGAGGAGGAAGGAAGGAAGGAGGGAGCGCGGACGCCAAGCAGTAAAAGTAAGAACCCCACATGAAGATGTGCGGAAAAACCAAGATGTAAAGCCGCTTTTCTGATTTCTTTCGCATCCCAACCTCCATGCTCCATTGCTTCTTATCCTCATGCACTGGCCCCGATCCCGCAACACAGCACAGCACAGCCACTCTCTGTCTCTCTCTCTCACTCTCTTTGCTTTGCTTTGCTTTGGGGTTGGGGCGCAGGCAGTCTCTCTCTCTCTCTCTCTCTCTTGCTTGCTTGCGAACGGCTACGAGAGAGAGCCCCCTTGGGAACCCTCCCCCACGCGGTGCGCGCAGCCGAGTCCTTGGTCCCTCAGGGTCGGCTATATTAGCTTCCCCCGCTCGGTAGAACAAGGTTTCAGCATTGCCTGGATACGAACATCCCCCAAGCAAGAAATCAAGTACGCATATATATGACAAACACTCTTTCTCTCTCTCTCTCTCTCTCTACCGGACAGGAAGGGCAGGTGGCTACCTACCCTCCCGAAGCGGGGACGCGCACCCGCAAGTGCAGGCGGCTTTTGAATCCCCCACCGAGGGTTTGCCTCTGGGGGCTCGGCTGCACCAGCCACTCTCTCCGTCTCTGTCTCTCTTCTTCTTCTTCTTCTCTCTCTTTTCTTTCTTTCTGCTGGGCTTAGGGGTCGCATACGACCCTCAGGCCATTGGCCCGCCCCCTCACCCGATGTTTTATTGAGTGAGAGGCTGTCCCTGATGACCGTCTCTTCTTCAACACAGACTAGAGAGAGGCACGAATGCATCTCTCGCTCTCTCTCTCGCGCTCTCTTTTCTCTTTCTCTTCCGTCTTTCTGTCAAGGATAGGGGATTTAGATAGGTTGTGATTGGCTAAGTCTAAGATTTTGGAGAGGTCGGTAAGACATTAGGCGGGGCGGGGCGGCAAGGATGTTTGTTGCCACAACCTGGCCCCTGGCACAGCCTCCTCGGCAAGGCATTCTCTAGGAGTAGTGATAACACAATGGAAGTCTGCATAAAGTAGCAACCCAAGAGAGTTTAAGCATGCATACCCCCGGTCCACAAATCCTAATGCATGATGGAAGTATTAAGCCACATCTTGTCATGGCAATCTGGCCACCTGGTCATCTGCATGCGATGCAATGTAGCCTTGCAGGATCTCCTCGCCTTGGCATAGGTACACACTTAGCTTTCAAGTCCTTGCTGCGCCTGCCAACGTCACAGGATCCAGCAAACTTTCCCCTTCTTCTCTCTGTGAGCAATCGCAGCCTGGCATCACCATAGATGCAAGCTGTACTGCATCGTGGTTACCGCGGGGGGCTGTGTAACACGCGAACTGAGGTCAATGCCTGTACCAGAGCTACCCGGGGGTGGTCAGGGTAGCTTTCACCTCGGAGGACTCACCCCATGTGCACCCCTGACCACATGTCTTCGCGCTGTTGCCATCTCTTCACAAACGGCAGCGAAGTTTTTCTTCATTCTTTGTACGCTCGGACAATTGAAAAAGCCGGCCACATGCAGACAGCAGTCCTCATAAACTACATAGTCGCTACATCTGCTCAACCACCATTACTAAACCATTACGTAACTCATCAATATTAGCTGAAACCTATAACAGGAGCGATGACTCGGCTAAACAATTAAAAGCCATCTTCATTCATGAATTCCTGCTTGCTGCAATCAGGCTTCACTAAAGGAACTTGCTACAAGCCAGCATCATTTCAAGACATCGGTTCATGTGCTGCAATTTCTCACCGAAGCTCTCGGCCGGCTTTTTTCGTTTGCCGGTGAGACAACAAATTGCATGTGCGAAGAACTCGCACGTCACAACTGCACCCACCCACCCCTCCTCCCCTCCCCACTTTCCCGGTCCCAGATTTTGTTGACACGAGCAGGCAGAGGTCTCGTTCAATACTGGTACAGTGGTACTCGTACGACAGCTCTGGGCCGTTGACAGCTGCAAGGGAGATCGAAGCCTCTGCTCTGTGCAGCGTATGCTGATATCACTCAGAGATATTTAGCCTTTCCGAAGGATGTCCCTGCAGATACTATGTTTAATCAGGCGCGACCAAGCAGGCGTAAAACTCACAACCGGGCAAGTCGGAAGTGGAATGCGACTGGATGATGTTGTTTTGCAGTCCATCGTACTGGTTTGGCCGTTTGATGTTCCATCCTCGGTCTTCTCGTGGCAACATTTCAGGAGGGTCTTGTGTTCACGAAGATCCGGCGCTGGAATGCAGCAGTCCGAAAACATCTACTTGAACCGGTTGAAACGCTGGTTTGCAGTAAGGGATACGTACGAGCCGGGGTCATGGCACAGCTTATCAAGCTCCTTCTTGGCAACATCTATCTTTTGCGCCTGCACGAGTGCAGCAGGTAGAACTCGGGATTGCTGGGCTTTCCTGTGCTTCAGGCCTGGAGCAGCAACAACACCTTGTTGCATGCAATCTCGACGGTTTGTCTGCGAGTCTGCTTGTGCTCCAATCCTTCCTGACAATGCCGCACAGCCACACAAGCACAACAAAGCATTCGAAATCGGCCGACGGGTCCTTCGAAGCCACGTTGATGCGCTTTAGGCTGTCGAAAAGGGACTTGCCCTCAGAACCTCAAGCGGGCAACATGCCACCACTGCCACACCAATGCACGACGGTCTGGGAGCAGAACGAAGGGCAACTACATTGTTGCATGCAACGGCGAGCACCGTCACATCTACCTACCGAAACACAGCTCGGTATGAGTTCACGTGTGCTGGTGGGTCTTGCCATCACCGGACCTCGTGGCCTTGATTTGGTTTTTGTCGCAGAACTTTGTCATACCTAAAACTGCAGACACTCTTACACAGCTCATGCGATCCAATGCTTCACTATCTTCCGCAAGATCGTGTTCAGGAGCAGGCACTTCTTTGGCCTCCTCTTCCAGGCCCCGACGCTGCATCACACACCTGAGATTCTCGGTTCCACATCTTTCAGCAACCTCCTCCGGTTTCTGAGCCTTTTGCGCCTGCTGCACTCGGATTGCTGCAAGCTCCTCATGATCCTGCAGAGCCCGCTGAGTGTCTCTGCACGCGTCTCTGCACGCGTAAACCCAAAGTCGCCTCTAGCAGCGCTGCATCTTCCTCTCCGATCTCCTCAGCCTCACAGCAAGGCCAGGAACCAAAGGCCAAGCATGGAAAGGCTATGGAAAGCGGAATGCCTGCATGAGCTCTTCGGTGCAGAGCTCTTTGGCCTGAGTCAATTTGTCCTGGAGACACGGCAGCTTTTCCTGCTGTTGCGGTCAGAGATCAACCGCGCCTCAGCCTCTTTCAGCCGACCCTCATCGATGAGCGCGCAGGCAGCATTGAAGCACAGCTCGTAAGACGACTCAAGTGCTTCCTGCGGCTTAACAGTTCGGGGGGGAACTGGCTGAGGACGGACAAACCACGACCGGCCTTGTTCCTGGCAATCAGGTTCATGGCCTGAGCAGACTCCAGCCAGGGCTGCCAAGCATGGAAAGCACAGGCACGAAGTTGAAGGTGCCTGCCGTGGTCTGTCGCCCGACACATAGGAGGCCACCGCATTCACAATCAGGCCGTGGTCCTGAAACATCAGCGGGTCAGAAGCTCGTCCCTAACTTTGGCCCCGGCAGTTCGGCCTCAGCATCCTCCTGGTGAAGCTTCTCGTAAACATCTGCGCCTCATGGCTGAGGACAACAGTGTTACATAGCTGGACCTCAATTGAGTTGAGACGAAGACAGGCGCCGTAGTCTGACAGTCGGTACTGAATCTGGCCACAGCAGACATTCCTCCTAGTCTTCCTTGGTGCTCACAAGACCATTCCGCCTGCGCTTGCAAACGCAGCCTGCTTGCAGCGGCGTCCTTGTCTGCTGCTTTCCTGTCCCGCGGGGGCCACATGGGATCAAAGTTTGGAATGCAGCGCAGAGCAGCGCAGAGCAGCATGGTGCCTGGAGTCCAAGACTTGCAAAGCCTGCTGGAACCGGTTCAGGCGATACCTGCAGGAGGTCAAGCTGGAGAATCTGCGTGCCCAACAGGACATGCTGAGGGCACAGAGCATAGGCATGCTCAAGGGTGAAGTCCTGGCGGCTTTGGACTCGAGGCCCGAGGGCGATATCAGGCTTCTCGTACAAGTAGCATAGACTTAAGGTTGTTCTTGAACGACACAGGCGGTGCTGTCCGGCGTGTGCAGTGCTTTTTCAGTGTGGGAAAAGAACGGGTTTTCCGGGCTTTGCCAACCAAAGCATCTTCGAAGTTGCTTCACGGTGCGTACCTCTGTTTTGTGGGCCACGGTTCCGGAAGCGTGTACCTCGAAGGTGCCTGCATTCCGGAAATAGCCCCTGCTCAGGAAGGTTCCGCGCTTCACATTTGCCATCTCGTCCAGCTCCCTGAACTCAACATTTGTGATTGATTCGTTCTGCTTTGCTTCGGCTCGCTCTAAACACGATTCAAGTCGGCGGTGTCAGACTGTGCCGAATGTTCAGAATGTTGGTTGGCCTCCAAAGCCGCATGCTTCTCGCAGGCCTTTCAGCGGAGTCTGCACAACACTTTGGGCAAGACTTCGGCCGTGAGCAGCCTTCAGCACGTTCTCCCACTGAGAGACATTGACGAGAGTGTATATGTAGCTCCTCATGCAAGCATGGCATGGCGGAAAAGACGCGAGATTGCATCAAGAACACCTGTGCAACACCGGCAGAATCTCGCATTCCTCGAGCTTTTTGCACACCTTGCTCCGACATCAGCCGCTGCAGCTGATCCAGATTCGCCTGGGCCATTTCGTCGCCTTGCTCAGCCGCCTGGGCCCACAGTTCAGCGCACTTCGCGAGATTCTGTGGAACCCTGTCGCCACGATAATAGGCTAAGCCCAGATTGAATTGGGCAGCAGTATCTCCTGCCGCAGCAGCCCTTGCCCAAACCTCTAGCTCTGGAGGTAGACAGACCTCTGCCTGCAGGTGCTCTACCATCGCGGCAGATGCGCTATCGCCTCTGCCGGCTGCCTGTTGGAATAAGTCAAAGGCCTTGGCTTTGTCTTGCTTAACCTGGTTCCCTTTGAATAGAGCCAGGGCGAGAAGGTACATCGAGGGCACGTGTCCAGCATCTGCCCACTCCCGCCACAAGTGGAGATTCTCACCCAGGAGCTTTGAAAGTGCGGAACCTCCAGTACCCCAAGCCAGGCGCAATCCTTGCCGAAGCAATTCTGCCGCGTCGCGCCTCTCTTGCTCTTCCTCGAGCTGCAGCGCTGCAGTGACGCCACGCCAGTATGCCTTTGGATTTTCAAAGTCCACCTCAGCAGCCCGGCGGCAGTCTTGAAGGGCCAATTTGGGCAATTGCTGGGCCAAGCGGATGTGGCCCCTGTTTGATAAAAGTTGGCTCACTGCTTTCTTCAAAGGGTCAAAATCCTGAGCAAGACCTTGAAAGCTCGAGATGGCTTTCACGCCGATATCAATGCCACGTGAGTAGCACTCGAGGGCAGCGTCGTTGTCGGCAGCCTTTAGCCTGGCATTGCCCCGCTCCTTCCAGTCCAAGACCTCCTCAAGGCTGCCGAGGCCTCCTTCCTCCTTTTCTGACATGTCGCGTGTCGTGCTTGAGCCTCGGCCGCGCCAGGCAGCGGTGGAGCAGCTGAAGGTAAGAAGCAGATGCAGAAACAAATCAATCTGCTTTTTGCTGCATGCACCTCTGCTTGGAGCTAGAAGGCCAGCATGCCACATTTCGGCAAGGCGGCCCTAGTGAAACACGGATTTCTGTGTTTATGCCTTGGCTGACTGCGCTTCGACATGATGAAGAAGCACCTAGCCATACTCGGCACGCACCGCTCATGTCGTGAGTGCTTGTCATGCTACAGTATGGCCTCAATCTTTGCAAGAGCATCGAATAGCGCTGACCCTTTCTGCTTCATGTAGGCCGGGTCGACAACCTCGGTCCAGCAAAGAAGCTTCAAATTGTTCGCAGTTGCATGCCTCAGCACTAAGCACATTGCCCAGCAGTCGCCCTGATCTCTGAAACCGCAGGCCTGCAGAATCTCCACTGCACCCTGCCAGGGAAGAGAGATGATAACCGTCCGAGTCTACTAGAGCTGTTTCGATCTGTTTCGCCTGCAAGGAAGACACGCGAGAGCAAAAAGCCCTGTTGTCTTTGTTGATGCGCTGGAACTTCATCTCCTGGGAGCATTGGACAGCAACTTCGCTGCACACAAGCGGGGTGTGACTCGTGTGACCGCGCATGACCGTCCTACCTGCGGGCTGGAGGCCTGAAGGTCTATGACATTCCAAGACTCCAAGACTGAAATGCTGCACAGACACTCGAAAATCGCTGAGTGCAAGACCAAGTTTCCCACGTAGACTTTCAAAGCTTTCAAGCAGCTTCTAAGTTGTGTTGGGCTTGCCTGGCTGGCTGCGCTGTGGATACGGTAGCTGAAAGTCGCCACAAGCTGACCTCAAAATGCCGTCGGTGGAGGGATGCTAGCGCACTGGAGAGCACCTCCCGCGACGCCTGCCAGAAGCTTTTCCATTGCTAGGCCCGGACTCTTCCAGACTGGACCTCTGAGCCCTCTGCCTGCATCATGTTGGGCTGCCCGCAATGGGCTTGAACAGCAGATGTTCCCTCGGCCTGGGTCGGATCCCAATCCGTCGTAAACGATTAGCAGGGCGCTATGCCAACTTCAATTGCAGATATTTGAAGATATTCGCCTCCGCAGAGCTTGACCCTGCAAAGGCTTGTGCTTCACGTCGGCCTGCAGCTCTTTTGAGAAGACCGGTGAGAGAGTCCGACGATGTCCGGCCGCAGTTCAAGTCAAGCCACGCTCGGCAGCTTTGGCGGCCTGCATCGAGTCTGGTGCACGAAATGGAAAGCAGTCAGTCCAAACATGCTCCTACCGTCCTACCTGGATGGAGCCGATTCGATCCTTCATTTGACCATTCTCTCCTGCGGCTAGTTGCATCTGGATTGGAGGGACAAGCAAGCTGCAGAAATCCTGGAACGAGAGCTCCAGCCATGCAAGCTGCTGCACCGCTGGCAGCAGACGGGGGCGAAGCCACCAGAGTGGGAGACACAGCCACCGCAGCCGCTGCACCAACACTTGAAGTGCCCTTCAAATTGTTGAGAACCGTGGCCCCAGAGTCCGCTGTTCGCTGAGAGCGGATGCTGCCTTTGCCTGGCAAGGAGCGAGTCATGCATGAACATGACATGACCCAGGTGATGAGCTTTCGGCCAACCCGAGATCTGTCAGGTCGCTGTGGCAGGGCTGTGAGCTCCTGCATTGCACCAAAGTTCATCCGATGCTTTCTGAAAATGTGCGCTTCCTTTGTACCTGAAGCGGATGCCATAGCTCCGCCAGCCTTAGCGCAAAGCACCAACCCACAATGCGCAGCGCCGATACCAAGAAGGGATATGAACAGTTGCAGCGGAGAGGCTCGCTTCAGCAAACTGCTCCCTTTCAAGGCCTTGCACAGGGCCAAAGCCCAAGGCCGGCTTTCACGGCTGGAGGACACGATGCTCAGGCAGAGGCAGCTCCGCGGGCCGCTGGCGAGCTTTTGCTGGAGCCTCAAGACTGCTGTAATCAGACAGCTCCCCCTCTGTCAAATAATCGAGGAGAAGAGAGCTAGCTTGAATCGTGAGCTAGTTGCAGGCACTTTGCGCATGGCAAGCTGGGCCAGAAATTGGGTAATTCACCAGAAGTTCACATCTGAAATGCAGATCTGAGACTAAGAGACTGGTCGCAAGGTTTGTGCAAAAGGTGTCTATTGCGACGGTGACTTGCTAGCCCCACTCACTACTGTTACTGGTGCTAGTGATGTGCGAACCAGGGGCACGCAATGCTACGAGCGGCACCAGAAACCGTAGGAGTACTAACTTGTCGGGGGCCGGGTGTCTGGACTTGGTCAGGACAGAAGGAAATACAGGTGGCTACTTTGGACTCCAGGACTGCAGGGGGACTGGACTGCTGGCTGCAAAGGCCACAAGGCCACAAGGAACGCAGAACTGCAGGGTCTGCAGACTGCAGAAGGCCCATGCCACCGAAGCCAAAATTCCCGAAGCTAAAGACTGCCGGTGCCAAGTCTTCTTGTATCTTCTTGTCATGTGGGGGCAAGGCTTGACTTCAGGCAGAAGCGATTCTGTCATCTACATGAGTCTGAGTCACTGAGGGTGTATGCTGGTGTACACAGCTTGCCAGTGCATACGCATAGGCGATGCAACGTAGATGCCACTTAAGGTAACGCACCGTGTGCAAAATTTCCGACCGGGGCCTTGAGGCTGGCGCAAGGTCTCCGGACACCTTCAGTGAGTCTGTGTCTCGGTTCTTCCTGTGCCTTGTTGGGTCGGCTCCCCTGCTGCGCCTGGACGCTGATTTAGGCCTCGGAGGTGGATCTGAGGTACCTGTGATTTTTGGTGCTGTCCAAAGCTCTAGAACGTCTACGAGGGGCACTTGTCTGTGACTGCGACAATGCTCTCTCCAACTCCTCCCTGAAGTTGGAATCCTTGATGATATATGCTTCTCATCTGCATTCGTATTGTTTTCTGACAACAGGATACTGAGCTGGAGTCCCCACGAGTCTGCTCTCTGTAGGAGGCCTGGCTAGAGGCAGAACCATGCAAAGGACTGCTGCGGCAAGGCAACTTTCAATCCACCCCCGCCCTGCCTGGGGCGGGCGGGATCAAGAGACAAAAGTATGAATTTCCCTCTCTTCTCAAGTCCGACCTGTGAATCTACAGCCCAGCACGCTACAGCAACCCCAGTCCCACATGGCGCTACTAGGAAAACAATCAAGAGCACAGGCAGAGGAGCTATGGCATAGCTGCACAGCAAGGGCTCTTTGCCTCAATGGCCTTGACCAGGAGGCCCTCTTCTTCACTGCGCAAGCTTGCTTGAGCATGCTTGCGAGCCTCCTCGCGCCACACAACACTAGTGTCAGAATTGCCTACCAAGGAACCGGAGCCGGAGCCTCCTCCTCCAGCTGAGTCCATGAAGCCTCGATGGCAGAGGCCAACGCGTTTTGCTCCTGCAAATTACAAAAAAATGCGGTGCGCAAGCAGCACGCCGAAAACTCTGGCAGACTGATCCTGCAAGTCGTCCAGTTGCTGCTGCTCGTCGCGTGAAGCAGCGAGCACTCGCCTTCTGAGGCATGGCTGGCGAAGAGTCGAACCAGGATCGTGACGGAAAGGTCAGTCGCCAACTGCATCTCCGAATCGTCGACGGCATTAGAAGCACCCGAAGTCTCAACTCCTGGCCGGACACTTGTGAAGCTCTTTGGCCAGGTCCGGCAGCAACACACAGGATGGTCAATGCCTGGACTTGCACTCAAACTGTCGAATGCAAAGGACCATGGTAGTTGGGGGTCACCTGATCACCACTCTGCTCATCGCACGAATGTCCCAATTGCCAACATACAGGGGCCCACTGACAGAGAAGCTGAAGGCTCTGTGCACACGGACTGGATTAATCACTTGCTGCGCTGAGCTTCCTGCCCAGCAGCGTGTCCCTGTCACATGGAACGAAGGACTGCAGCAGTCTGACTTGGGCGCGGCCCAGAATGCACCTGTACCCAGTGCGCATTGGAGCACGATAGCCTTCAGCATCATCTTGCCTGCGAGTGTAGCCACAAGATTCATTCAAACACTTGATAGAATCGTCGACATCGCCTGGAAGATGCTTGGCATTCCGCGGTCAAGATGTTTAGCGCTGCCTGGCGCTCTGGAAGGGAAATCGTGAAGCAGCGAGTCTCACTAGACCTCCAAGTTCCATGCATTGGCTTCAAGCACCTCGCAAAAGACTTCTCTAAGTCTTCTAAGTCTCCGAAAACCTCTGCCATGCTTGGCCTCTCGTGCAACCTCCAGGTCGGCAGTCTCGCCGAGGGAGTCCAGAAGCCTGGCAGGCAGCCGGCACTAGGATCAGTCATCTGGGATCTGCGCTGTTCCCGCCAGGCGCTGAATCCCCAATGCCGGAACATCGGAATAGCGTGCAGGTGTCTCAGTTGGCCATCGCGCTTGCGAACAATGGGACCGAAGATTCTAAGATTGTCCCCGTTACTTGAGGTGCAATCCCTCATTATGAAGCGTCAGTCATAGTAGCCGGCGCGGCCCCCATCTTTTCACGTTCGGTGTGCGTCACACTTCGGCACTCTGGAGCCAGGCTTCGCCAAGCTGTTCAAGCTGCCTTTAGGCAGCGCTGGTGCCGACTACTAGCATAGCTAAGAGACCTAGACCTAGGTGACCTGCTGTTGCCTTACAGATCACATGAAACGTGTCGTCGTCAAGTGACATGGTGGGCTCGGGGACCAACCGAGGCCCTTTTGAGCGGACGCAGAGAGGCATGCAGCAAGTCCTGCCAGTTTTCCAGTTGCCACCAACGTTTCGCAGAACACCAAATGTCCTGGAAAGCAGCAGTCGTGGTGGTAGCAACGGTGTCCTTCTCGCCTGCCTTACGAAGAGCAGTGCTGTGGAGAAATGACTGGTTGCGTTTGCTGAAAGCCTCCAGACTGGCAGATTTCCACTGGACCGCGGACTTCACGAGGTGCAAAATCGCCTTAAAAGACCCACAACTCTTTACTTTGGGCCACAGGCCACTACCTCACTACCACTGCCTCTTCAAGATGAGATTGGGTGGATGTCATCCTTTGCTGCAGATCTTGAAAAACCTGGCCTCGGGCTCAGGAAAGTTCGCTTCGTGATCTCCAATCACATCCTGGTGGTCTTTGGGCTAAGATGAGAACGGGCATCATTCAGCAGCTGCTTCTCCTTCCCACGAGGCCCGCAGAAACTGCTATCTGCACCATCTGCAACCTACAGCAGCTGACCTCCCTCATCTGCCGCTGGAACTTTTCCAGAACTTCCTCATCTTCCTCCGAGCCGCGCAAGGCCTCGAATCCATAAACTAAATCTCAGAGCTGAGCTTGGCCAAGTCTTCAGCAGCGAAAGGTGCCCATCTCATTGCTGGCCTTTCTGGACAGATCCGCTTCGACTTTGATTTTGGCCTCGGCAGTTAGGAGTCGATTCCTCTAACAATCGCCGCAGCGTCACAGCATTTGGCTGGGCTTTTCACCGTGTACTCTTGCTCCAGCTCTGCCACTTTGAGTTGCTGTGCAACGTGCCTCTACAGGCAATCTCGCTTTCTCAACCACAGCATTCAGGGCTCGCTTAGTCTGTACCTCGGCAACAAGTCGTCCAGCAAGCTCGATGTGGTGGCTGCCGAGCTCACCGCTTCCAAAGCCGTCTTCCTGGCCTGAGCAAACTGCAAACTCTCCGGAGACTCCTTTCGACTCCTCTTGACGCTGCATCACGCTTCACCACTCAGCCCGCAGCATCTCGAAGCACCAGAGCGCAGTGCTGGGAAGCATGCAAGGCTCTTTTGCAGCGATCTGGAAATGCTGCCACCTTCGCGGTGACGACTCGAGGACGAGCGGAGTGACTGCCGAGTTAAAGTTCTCTCGACCGGCCTCTTTCAGGGCGTCCACTCCTGACTGCCACCTGAGTTCATGAGCAACAAACGCTCCAAGGGACACGTAAAGCCAGTGGGTTCAAGAATTAGCCAGGCGGCCGTTGCAGCTCACCGAGAGGCATCTTCTTCTCTATCACAGCGCCGGCGCCAATTGCATCGACAGCACGTTGAGCGCTGGGGTGACCCCAGACTGTCTGCAGTCCGATGCGCAGGCCCCCGTTGCTCAGCAGTTCAACGCTTAGGAAACGTGCCTCCTCTTCACTAATCATCATTCGCTTGCACAGCTCGCACACCGCTCGCAGTGTCTGCGGCATAGTCGACATGGCTTCCGTGTGCCGGACTGCTCCTGCAAGTTGGGCACAAGCCTTTGGTTGAATGATGACGACCTCGTTCAGAAGTGCGGATATCAGCGCACACAGAGCTCGGATGTCCCCAAGGCCAGCTGCTGTCTCAAGGCTCGTCCTACCCTTGATTTGACGAAGCAAGGCGTGCTCGAGCCACTGGCTCTCCAGGACTCCGAGTGCTGAAGCGAGGCGGCGGATTTCTTCGCGCACCGAGGGCAAATGAACTTCACTGAGTGATTCGCCAATAGACATTGCCAACAAAGAGCCTGCGTCTGGTAGCTTCAAGAGCTCGTTGGTCATTGCTCTGTTGAATGCCCGCAGGAATCTCGAATCAGCACTTAGCGCCGTATGAACCCACATGTTGCAGTAATGTGAAGGCTTGTTTATCGAGCTCACAAGCTGTTCGAGTCTGGGCTGCTCGTCTCGCCACACAGCCTCTGCCTCACGAGCCCAAGAAAGGAAAGGATCCTCCCAAACACCAAGGCCTAGAGGCAGCTTTTGCAAGTCGTAGAGGCGTCCGATCATCTCGTCCATGACCCGCGGCAAGCATTGCATTGACAATTGCACATATGAATTCATACAATAATACCTTAGAGAAGATGCCTTGGACACCACCTTGTTGGTGCGCCTGATCAGTGGATCGGTTGCACCCAAATGGTGACTTGCAGCTCGCACCCTGGCTTGTAGTGTCTCAAGCTCGCCCCACTTGCTGGATCGAGTCAACATGCTCTCCTGACTTGCACAATCTGCCCTGTGAGCCACCGGATGTGCTGATGCATGTGAGAGCATTTTGCGAACTGCCTTCGCAACCTTCGTCTTTTGGACCAAGAGAGGTTGTAGCTGCGTCTCTCTGGATCGCTGCAAACCTAGACTGATTGGAAGCGGCTGCGAGCAACAGCATTCTTCCATCCAGGGGCAGTAGTGCAGGCAGAGGCATGCCTGACAAGATGCCGGAAGCATCATGTCCGGGAGCTCTTGAAACTTGACATTGGTTGCCATCATGCACCAGGCTCCGGCAAAACGACCGAGCTCCGCTATCTCAGCACCATGAGCTCCCGATTCGCACGGCCAGGTTACTCGTGCTATGTTGCTGCGTCAAAGGATCCTGCACGTTTATAAGTTCGATTGCCAGTCCTTTGTGGTCAGGGCTGTGCCTTTTTGGGTCAACGGGCGTAGGGTTTGACCCAATCCTGCGGCGTAGAAAAGTCGAAAGGCTTGCGTTCACATGGTATCACACAACCAAAGGAATGCTACCAATCTGCAACTGGGCCTGCCTGCATGATGCGCGGGCATGCAAGCAACTCAATTCCGAAACGGCCATGCTGTCAACCCGATGGGAACTGCAGAACTGCGCGTTGCAAGCACATGCCGCGCTGGCACGCAAAGCTTCTGGTCATTGTCCATGGCAGGACAGCTTTGCCCGAAACAGTGGCAGTCAACTAGAGGAATGCTGTCACAAACTGATGGCTGTATCGACATGCTACCATGTTCTCCTGTCCTCTGGTAGAAATTACCATGGGAAGCCGTGGTGTCGAACAGAACTTTTCTGTCTTGCCAATATTTTATACGCCAAGGTACTTGCAAGCCAACAGTAAGAAGAAGGTTGAAAGCGTGCGACAGTGCACGTTGAACGATGTGGACCGATGGGCATGGCCGTCCTAACCACCAGTGGATCGTTAGGCTTCATCTCATAAGCCTTCAGTTCACAGGCAAGAGTCAGTCTTCCGCAGCTTCGCACACATGACTCCTATACATTCTGGCCTTTGTGATCAACTTCAGTGCAGGCTCAAACCTGACGAAACTCACATTGACAGCAGCAGCATGCTTCTCGACTGTCGTCCGGGAGCTGCGGACACCTGCCGGGAAGCTAGGATGCTTAGGCTCCGACTCCTCTGCATCAAAGTGCCGCTTCACGGCAACCATTGCGGCCTGTGCTGCCAACGAGAATGCCGACCCAGTCTCCTCGTCAGACTTGAGATGTGGCCTCAAAAATCTCATCGCCTTCCTGCATGGCCGCCTGCCTGGCTGTCTGCAGGCCCCGATGGCGACGCACCAAGCACAAAGGAACAAATTCCAACCCCTTGCCCTGTGGCCTTTAAGCGCTGACCGCATAGGTGGGCAGGGGACAGGAAGCGCTCGTCGAGCTTGTCCAGCCGAAGCGGCGAAGCGGCGAAGCAGACAATCACTTGCAGCTTGCATCAAGCACGAAGAGGCCTCAATTTGGACTAGGACGTCCTGAAGAATTTCCCTTTGAACGCATTTTGAGAGAAACAGCAGACCGCGGTGACTACAGGGACAGAGGACCTGTCTTTTTCTCTCCCTCGCGACGTCTCTCCTGTTGCAGATGTTGGAAACTACATTTCCGATTTATCCAGCAACACTTTCTGCGACGGGCTCGAGCAGCTCTCGCCTGTCCACATCTCGGACATCTGCTACAGGATACTCAATCTTGCAAGGGCCTGAGACTTATTCTCCCAGACCGTTGCCCCACAACTCCGGGAGCTACACGCTGCGATCCGTCTGACTATGCGAACCCACCTCGTCGTGCTAGTCGCCGGGCTCCCAAACGTGAGGACTGCCAACCACCTTGCACCGGCGGCACCCTACAGACTCCTAGAGCGAGAAGAACGACCAGCCATCCATGACAAGTCACGTGTTCGCAGGCTGGATCGATAGAAGGAGCCTGGCTTTACTCAGCTTGTGTCAAGGCTGCAACTAACTGAAGCTTTCAGCGCCTCGACAGGCACCGCAGGCGGGACTGGCCTTTGCAATCGAGTTGGATATACCGGTCAGAGAAATCTTGTGCAGACTGCACAGAATACGCAAGTAGAGAGCTCCCGCCTCCTGATCTGCACCCGACCTGCACGACACGGCTTCTGAGGCTCTGGCACTGCAGGGGGCGGCGCCACCAAGATAGGAGCGCACTCTGACAGAAAGGTAAGCACAGTCGAGTCAAGTCAATCCTCTGTCATCATGTCCCATTTCTCTACACGACACTGAGCGTGCCTGGATAAGTCAAGATGAGGACCGAAAGAGGAACTGAGCAAAAGCAGCAAGCGACCTGGCCTGGTGGGGAACTGCTCAGAACACCTCCAGCATGAGTCAGGTTGATGACCAACCCATATTCGTGTCCGGCGTAAGGCGAAAGCTTCTGGCCAACTGCATGGACTTGTCTTCCTCAGATTCCCAGTAACAGCCCTACATGCACAAAGTGTGGCACAGCATGGGATGCCACAGCACCAGAACGAGCGGTGGCAACAATGGATGATGTCCCAGATCGCACACACGGGCCACACCCCACACCGCCTCTGGGCCCCTGCATGAAAATTGCAAAGTGCTATGTTCTGAGATATCTCCAGCATCTTGAAGATGTTGTAGGCGATCTAGTCATGGCATCGTCTTGGGTCGTGGTCCTGGCCCTGTAAGTTTGTGTCCTCCTTCGGGCTTGGGTCCTGCCCCTGGGCTGGAGAATAAGGTCCAGTCCTCTTCGGTACCAGCTGCATCAACATGCACCAGGTACTCCACGATGCAGGTGCAGGGAAAAACGTCTCCCTTGCCCCTTCCCCCTTGCCTTGTGCCCACAGCTTCATTGCGCACCAAGAGCCACAAGTGCCGTGTGCCCCTGCATGATACAAACAACGCAACCTCGCGTTCTCCCTCGTGCAATTCGGGAGTAGCAACACTTGCTTAGGCATGGCAAGGGTAATCGGCGACAGATAGCGGCCGACTTAGACTACATTCTGCATGTAGCTCATTTGGCCTTCCAACCATCCACTCGGGATCCAGTAGTGGCCATAGAATAGAAGCCAGCGAACACAAACCCATGCACGGCCCAGAGCGACATTTATGTAGTAGATAGGCTCCAGGCTGCTGTCAACCCACGGCAATGGCAATATGCTGCCACTGGCTTCGTGCAATGCCAGGACAGCATGCAAGGGTAACACGTGGGAGGATAGCCTAGCTGCAACTGAAGTGCCGAGGCTGAGGGATTGGGGGTGTAACAGAAAGGTTTGACATGGTTTAAGTAATCATCATAAAGGATGGAAAGCGATTGCCATGCTTTCGCATTCTTCTGGTAACTCAGATACAATAAACAATTATCCTTTGTGCTCCACCACCTCAGGTACAGGGAAGTTTCAATGGATCACACTTGGCAACCCTGCAGACCAATCCCAGTCATCCACAATCGCGGGCTCGGGCACGTGTCCCTGTGATCCAGCAACATTTCGGGCCAGCCAGAACAATCACACACTTGGGCATGGCATGAGTATGTGGCTTGGGACCGACCCCGCTGCATCGATACAGCACCAGAGTGAGGCGATGGCAACAATAAGATGATGCAGCTTCACAAGACCCTGGGCACACACACGCTGGCACGCTGAGCTTCGGTGGGCACAGCCGCGCCAACAACCCCTCGAGCAGTGCCATCAAGATTCGATTCCGTAGCGCAGCTGCAGCCATAACACATGCAAGATGCGGATTGGCGTGCAGACCTCTCAGCTCGCATCGACACACAAGGTCTCACACGTGAAAGGTCGTGCCTCCATCAAATGCTGTGGATGCATGTGCAGAATGGCCGACCCCTGCTCCACAGCGCAGGGCTTGCCAGGAACCTGCACAGTCTTTGGCTTTGGTCGTCGAACCGAAACGCAAACCTGACAAAGCCCCACCACACAGTGACACACCGCGCACACGAAACGATCGAAGTCGAGTGCCATGACAAAACTTTTCACCACAGCTGCAGGCGAGACACATTCAACCTGCTGGACAATGGAGTATGAAGATTATCGGTCAGAAACTTGCTTGGGAAACATGCGACGAGGATGCCTACCCGACATGCCCGATACAGAGGTCGTCCGGATCCCAGGATGGCGATTCACAGCAGAGCGAAGGCCACGAAAAAACGACGAGGATTGCGGATGGCAACCCTTTACGAGGGCGTGAGAACAGAAAAGTGGAAGTTCCATCGGAGGGCAAGGCGCGCGCTGACGAAAACAGAGAAACTGGTAAGTGGTGCATGCCAAACTTTGACCGATGCGGCCGAGAAGTGCACAGGCAGCACTCTTCATGTTGCTCTCGATGCCTCGCTATTGCGGGCAAGCTTGAAATCGACTTGTGCTCCTGCCGCATTCAACGGAATGAGCACCTTGGCTTGCCGGAAGAACCGTCAAACCCTTTCATTCACTCTGACCTTGGGAACAGGCGGATGTCGACAGCCTCGGATGTTGGATTCACCAGCAGAGCAACATGTGCGGAAATACGTGGAAAATGGCCACGATGACGAGCTGGGACGGCAGCATGGCGTTTGACATCGGATGCGCTGCATGACCCTGGCACTGAGACAGCGCCAGAGAGTGCTTTAGAAAGAAGCTGCAATCACGAGCCTCGTTGCTGATGCAAATGGACTGGCCAGGCCTCAGTTTTGCACCGAGTTGCGACAGCCCTTGGTTCGGGGACGCGGTGACACCATAAGTCCAGAGCTGAAGTTTTACAAAGGTCCACTGGCTCGCCTCACAGTTGATTGAAACATTACTCTCATCGCGTGCTGGGGGGCGAAGCCACAATGTAAGAGACCGTCCATGCCCCAGAATTGCTTGCCCAAGCATTCCTGCAGACTCAAGCTCAAAGGCCCATACCTCTCAAATGTGGTTACGTGAATGGTCCTCCGGAACCCATGGCCTCGCCATGTTTTCTGCAAGACATGCAATGTATGGAGCAAAGAGTGACAAAAACTGGCCTGAGACGTTGCATCATTTCTTCAACCAACACGTCGCTTGCCAAAATGGTTGCACCTGCGCCGGATCCTATCGTATCGTTGTGGCTAAAGCAGGAAACATCACATGGCAAAACAACTGAGCCATTTGCTCTCTCTTGGACTCGCAGGCTGGCACCGCTGCCAGCCAGCAGCCTCAACAGCACTGCGCAACCAGACTGCAAGCATCCCCAGGCATTGAGAATATTTGCAGCCCATCCTCCGCTGCAAGAAGCAATTGCCCGCATTCGCCAGGACTGCAAACAAACCTAGCAAGCTGACCAGGAGGCTACATGTTGCTCTGCAACGCTGCAGTGTACAAGCGTTTGAGACTCTGGCCGCAAGAGTCTGGCGCTGCATGCCTCGATTGCATGGTTGCATTTCCGATACGGCACGCTGCACCCAGAGCCCAGTGCAAACCAGATCAGATGAAGCGAAGCACTGAAAGGAGCACTCTGCACGAGGAGTGCATTTTGAGCGTACAGAGATGTACAGAGGCTACATTGAAGCTTGCAGCGATTTGTACGAGTTAAGCATATCAGGACACCATTGAAAACTGTCGGAAATAAGAGCGTGTCGGCAAGAAGCAGCCCGACCAAGTCTGGCTCGGCCGATATGCCGGCAAGACATGGCGTTGACGAGCTCCACTACGGCTCGCGATGGCCGGCCCGAGTCGAGGCACGATCATAAACGAACCAATGACAAAGGTCAGCCTTCGGATCTCCGGCTCCGCATCTACCGTTTGCTGCAACAGTAAGCTCAAAGAGTCAGGACAGGTGCATCGATTTGCCGAAGAAGCACACTGACTTGACTTCGGTTCAGTGGCCTGGGAATTTGTTTGAAATGTGAATCCTTCCACCGCCAACACCTTCCAAAGCCCCATGAGAAAGAAACGACAAGTCGACACTTACGGTACTCATTCGGTTCTGGGCCCTCCAAGGTACCCAATGCTTGCAGTTGTGCTCTTAACTCCCCAGTGCCTGTAAGCTGCTGGTGATCGGCTCGAAAGGCTGCCTCCAAGCTTCGCTCGGTGCTCAGAAAGTCTGCGAAACGACGAGACGAGTCCTTGGCCTCGAGAGCACCACGGTATTCTCTGGCCTTGAGACATCAGCGTTCCTCGGCAGGCGCTGAGTCGACACGGCCCAGACAATGTTTTGCAAATTCAATAGAACTGCGGAGCAAAGTACACTAAGTACAATGATCTCACTCACTCTGTTTTGCGCATTCATGCAGGCGCATGCACCTCTAGCTCACTCGACGAGACCACCAAAACATCCATGCCACCGACCAAGACAGTGAACTCGCCCTCGTCAACGGATAAAATTTGTCCGCTCTGTCCAGCGCTCTCCCCGGTGACAAGCCGCACAGAATCTCCGACTTTGGGAGCTTGAGCTTGAGTCACCTTGTCCGCGTCCCCAAAAGCCGGTGACTGAGCCTCAGCGCACTGTCGGCGCTGTTCGATTTTTGTGGCAAGCCAGCCTGCAGCACGCAGGTCTGGCAATTTCCGACCGTTCTCCCGACGCAGTTGCAACGTCTGCCCATCCGCTCCATGCAACCACCGCGTCTCCAGCTCTGACTCCACCAGCGCTGCTTCAATATCTGCTTCGTCCGAGACTTCTAGTTTCTTCACACGGTTGCAGTTTAGCACCAGTGCAGCATCGATCCAACCTTCTGGGTGTTCAGACATATGCTTGTGAAAGAATGTGTCAACTGCCAGATTTCCATCACTGAAATAGTACTCTATTTGACGCCGCAGCGCCAGCAATGTCTCCTCACGACTGCATCCTTTCTGTCGGCGCTTCTTCCTGCGGGCTTCACCTTTCGCGGGAGGTCGGTCACGCGCCTCAGTGTTTCGAAGAGCATTCGACTCGGCGTCATCGGCATCCCCTTCGCCAGTAATTTCGACCTCCTCGGACCCATTCTCCCACCCTGCTTCTGTCGAAAGAGGCGCCTCTTCCGGTTTCTCCTCCGCCTCCTCCTCAAAAACGCTGGCTTTCACGTCATCGTATACCGTGGATACACTCATGCCAAGCTCTAGTAGGACCGCCTAGTTGAAAACTTGAAACACCATTGCTGCGGCAGAAGACTGTCACCGAAGCAGCGCCTATCGACATGACCACAGCTTCTTCACGGGAGACAACCGGCATAAGCCAAGCAATGTTATGGCAGCAAAGGCCGTGACGCTGGCTGCCACTCAGGCATGAGGTGCTTGGAGCCCCAGTTGCAGGGAGGATGTGTACAAAGAACACACAGCACATGACAGCAGCAGCGTCTACAAGTGTGTGAACCCTGTCATAGCAGGACGACTACCAGGCAAAGTCTATCTGGACAAGAGCCTTTTTCGTTGGTCGGGAGCTTTGGCATATCAACTTTGGACCGCCACGCGAAAAAAATATCCTCAAAGGCAGAAGCTACACTTACTGCCCTCAGAATTCCTTAGCCACTGTAGATGCCGCGGGTTGGATAGTTGTAGTACCTCCGTCATATCCACAGCGGCTGGGTATCAGCTTGAACAGATCGCAGGGCACAAGTGAGGTCGCAAGCTCTTGGCCTCCCCGTTCTCGAAATCCAGTTCAGCCTTCTTCCAGGTTACGAAGACTATTCTCCGACTGTTCGTCACGAACAGGCTTTCAGCAACTCGGCGAAAGTTGCTGCATCGTTAAACATGCATGCTGCATGATGATATTCAGTTAACAGCTCACTCAGCCTGCCTTATAAAGCTCATAGCACATCTTCTTGGCGAAACTGCTCTCCAAGCAAATGCTCTCCAAACGGACAGCAGCTTTGATCCTTCGCCCATAGCTTCAGTTCTGCAGTCTTTCCGAAGTCCAAGGGCCACGCCCAGTCACAGGTTTGCTGGTTGTGCGAACTGAGGGGGGATGGCCTGACAAGACTATCAAGATGTGCAGAAAACTGCAAAGTCGGCGCAGCCTCGGCGCTCGCTTTGTCGACTTTTCCTGGCTCTCCGAAACCTCTGCTTGGACACATCAGTCCAAAGGAAGATGTCGACGACTGGCAACGTGCTGGCTGCGAAGTCACACTGCGCCTTCTTGGATGCTTCCCACAGCTGGCCGCCTCTATGCAGGAACTGCAGGTTCTTTCGGTAGACGCAGTGTCGAGAAGTGCTTTCGCACACTGCAGCCCAGAACTGAAAAACCATGTTGGGCCCTATGACAGAGAGCACGCAAAACATGATGCGGAGAGGATTGTCCCTGGGGGTTCTCCGACAACAACTTGGTGTTCAGGACTTCGGAG
>CAJNJA010056297.1:13577-24445 GCA_905231915.1 Symbiodinium necroappetens | reverse complement strand
TGGTGCGCGATAATTTTTGCGACCTTTTCTTCAGCACTGGCAAAATTGGCAACGTGTGAAGGCTGCGAGTGCAGCAGCAGAGCGACCGCTTACAACCCCTGCAGGAACAAGGTGCAGCCTTCAGCACTTTAGGGGGATTTCTCCTTGGGCCGCCACGCCCACGAATGCTTTGAGTCCCGACGCGTCAGGCTTCTCGGTGTGCTTCCGCAACCGGGTGTGGGGAGCTCAGCACAGCTGTGGGTGTTCGCGAGAGTCGTAGCATGTCAAGGTTTAAGAGACGTTTGCTCCTGTGCCAAGGAGCTGCCCGAGCCCGTGGAAACAGGTGCCACCACGTGGCAGGAGCCGTTGGCAGTTGAAGGCGGATTGCCCTTTCACTTTCTGCAGATGGCATGGGAGGAAGCAGCCATGGCCCGATGTACACAGGACGCACTGAGTTGACTTGTTTTGTTCGCTTGGTTGCTGGACGCTGAAGGGGCGACACGAGTCCGTCGTATCAGGCAGGTCTGAATCATGCTTGGACTTCGGTTTTCGAAGCCAGGGGCGCCTGAGTTCTACAGTTGGCATTCAGGCTGCAGGGCTCGTCTCTGCTGGTTCTCCGGAAAAGCTCTGTGGGTGTGTGGCAGGAAGGGATGGGAAACCTGTCACGGCAGTAACATCTCAAGAAGGGGAAGGGGATCGTCGGCTCAGTGTGGTCCACAACGAAGCACAGGCCCGTTTCTTTAAGTTGTTTTGCTCGTGTGAACTGCAGCTAAGGGCTCTTGTTTGCCCAGTGTGCACGGCCGCTCACCATTGATTGCTGCAATATCGCGTGAACAACCACTGCAGGAGCTTTCACGACTTCTTAACGGAGCAGACTTTCAATTGTTTGGTTCCTGGATGTTCCTTGCCACCGGGGCGTGGGTCGAAGCTAGTCCGGAGTCTTCCGGGCCTCGTGTGATGCTCTTTGAGGCGTGAGTTGCGTCACGGAGTTCGAATTCTGCAGCGCCGCCGCGCTTCCAGCTGATTACACTGGCAGGTGGTGGATGCTGACACGAAGCCGCATCGGAGTTCTCCTCTGTGACTGAGGCTCTTCAGGCCATCGAGGTGCCTGTGACTTAGATGTGGAAGTTGAATGAAACAGTGTCGTGGGATAACTTTTCCGTGCCACTGAGGCAAAGTTCGCCGCCTTGGACCTTCGCAGGCTCCGGCATGGCCGGAGTTCGACTTTGACACACCCGTCCCGGTGCATTTGGTCGCAGGTTGGGGAGCCTTCTCTCGACAGCCGTGTTCGTACTCAGCTTTTGCGCCACAAGGTACCGCAACTGCTTGTGCGCAGCATGCGCAGCAGCCCGGGTAGTTTAAGTTTGCTCGAAGATGCGTTTTAACCTGGAGTGCTGATGCCTGAGACTTTGGTCGGTGGGTGGAAGCAACAAGCAACTTTGCATTTTAGATTGATCAAGGGGTGGTGCCTCTAGGTTTCACCGGTAAACTCTCTCGATTCTGGCCCGATGTCAATGCTTGCAGATGAACGTGGCAGGTGCTTCGCAAGTTCGTTGGTCGGGCAGCCCGTTCGCTTCTTGTGTATCTAGGTTGGAGGTGTCCGTCACATGTTCGACGTAAGTCCAGAATCGGAGCCGATGGGGTGCTGCAAAGGATATGCAATGTTAACTTTCCCTAGGTTCGAGCACGAACGCGCAGCTGATGCAAGGAATCCAGAAGATAAAGAGAACATTGCTTCCTAGCCTTAGGCCAGCTTCCTCATGCTGCTACCCCTCGGGCTGGTGCTGTACTCGTGCTCATGGGGGCGAGGCCGCCTGGTGCCATAACATCTTCGGAATGGTCGCAGCAAGTACTAAGTCTTACTGCGTCGAAGTTGGCAGGTGCAGAGCTCCCCGTCCTGGCTGCTGCAGTGCGTGTTTCCGGCACTGGAGAGGAGGTCCGCGAGGCTCGCTGAGGGGTCGGAGGCCGAAAGGGCCAAAGATTGGATACAGAAGGCTCCACCTGAAGTCTCTCCAGATGCTGAACCTGCAAGTTCATGGAAAACTTGCTGCGTGCCTCTTCAACTGAGCTTGGAGTTTGAACCTTGTTGCATGACTATCGTGTACTTCTTCCAAGAATCCCACGCGACTGCCAGCCACCTCCCACACTAGACGAAGACCGGGCCTCTCGAGCATTCTTGCATCTTCTTGCGGTGCTGTGCGAACGCATCATGGCGGAAGCTGAAGAGCATGAGGCGGAGCTGGAACATGGGGATAAGCAGCCGCTCGGGTGCACGCTGGTGGAGACGCCAAGAGGGCGTTTTGTTGAGATGTTGCCTTTGTGCTTGTTGGATCCTCTTGTATTTTAATATATTTTAATGCAGGCTTGCGATGTGGGAGCAAACAAAGCCCTGGATTGTCGCAGGTGTCGCTTCTGCCTCGGCGGCGATGCCGACGACACAGTCTTCGTGGCCCCCTGCAGCTGCCGTGGCCGCTAAGTGGCTTTCAGACCTGCAGCCCCTCGCGACGGGTTCTGCTTCGCTTGAACCTAGGTGGCCAGCGCTGGGTGCATTTGGAGTGTCTGCGGCGCTGGCAACGCTCTATTCTGGTTACGCAACCTACGCATCCAGCTTTCTACCACGAGGACGCAGACAGGTCTCATCATGAGGATGGCTTCGCGTCGACAGCGTAGGCGTAGTGTATTCGCGAGGGCCCTGTTCTTTTTCTGGTGTGCCTAATGGGATTGAAGAGTGGACATTGATGCCGTTGCCTGCCAATAGGATCGCCGGATGACGCATTGCAGTGTTTGCACGCAGCGCTTTTCGTGTCCACTTCCTTCGCGCCACGAGATGATGATGAGCTTCACGGGTGCAGAACTGGCAGCCTCGGTCCAGGAACAGTGCGTTCGAACTTGGCTTGCAGATTTCTGCTCTCACACTCTAGGACTTTTGTGTGAAGTGTGACCAGGAGCGATGCCTCATCTGCTCGTCCGAGTCATGGTCGGCCGCCCTGAGGGCACGGATCCATGCAGGCTTGGATCGCGCAAGCATCTCGAACCTGGTGCACTGGTGCCGGGGCGTGTACTTAATCTACTATTGCGGAGCCAAGCAGCTGGTTCTGAGCATTCCCGACGAAGCGAACCGAACCGCGGTTCTTCAAAATCTGGACGGTTCCGGGCACATTGAGGTACAAGGCCGACAATATCAGGTGCTGAGTGACGGGCCGCTGTCTCACCTTCCGCCAGAAGCATGCAGATCCGGGGAAAGCAGTGCAGAAGCCGTTTCAGCGCCCTCTTCAAGGAGAGGGGCTGCTTGGGTCCGAGCGGTCAGTGATCAAGCTCACTCAAGCCGATCTCGCGCATCGCGTTTGTTCGCAGCCTTGACTTCGATCCAGCTGCCTGTGGATGTAACGCTTCAGCGAATTGGTCCTGGTGGAGATGCTAGTGATGACAGCATCCGAGCGGTTAATTTAAGCAATCGCATCTCGTCGGACGACCTGCCCAGCGCGGTGCAGGCAAGGATGCGAAAAACTATGCGAGCGGCAAGGCTTTCTGGAAGTCCATCTGTGCAGTTGGAGCATTATCTGGGCGGTCCATGTGCCGCCTTCCAATGTCACGTTTTTCTCCCAGTCGGGGAGCCTGATGGTGTCCTGCCGCCCCTGCCTTCGGGATTCAAGCTGCTTGGCGATCTTCATGTTGCCGTGGGCACCGATCTTGTCGCTGCCCTGCGCGCCTTAGCCAGTGCTCGCGGCTGGTCAGGCTGGTCCGCGGAGAGGCCAGAAGAGACTCTGGAAGAAGGGCCTCCAAGAAAGGTGCGAAGGCTTGGCCAAGAAGGCGAGGCCCACGATGGCGACGGCCAGCTGAGGCCCCTCCATGCAGACGACTCAGATCTGGAGGAAGCAATAGACACAGAGGACGAGGAGCAATCTGCTGACCCGTTCGATTTCTGGGGTGGGAATGCTGGCGAACTTGCGGCTACGCCTCCTCCTGATGACTCGTCGGAAGATGAGGCCGATGCTGTTTCAGCTTTCGATGCTGCTGACATGGTTGTCGGTATGGCAGCCGAACAAATTCTGAGAGGGGCAGCTGATCATGCAGAACAGAATCACGACCCCTCGCAGCCACAGCAACTTGAAAGGGAGGCTGCTGTCGCTACGAGACCTCTCAAGGTTTTCTGGGGTGAGGCGCGATGGCAGCGGACACAGCTGCTTGGGGAACTGGCAAGAGGTGACTGGGGCTTGTGCCAAGCGAGAGCGGGAGACCTCTTCGAACCTGCTCGGTCCTTATGGCCGCAGCTCCATCGAGACCAGCGGCCGGTTGTGGCACCGCATAGTGAAATGACACGCGCCGAGACCGCAGATGCTGTCGAGCGCGAGCGTCTACTCGATCTCCACTTGCAAGCACGCCGCAGGGGTGCACCCAGGCCAGAGGAGCCTGAACCTGAATGAGTCAAGCGGCTTCCCAGCGCTGGAAAAGTGCAAGAATTGCAACAGGAGCTCAACAGACATTGGAGCAGTCCGTGCAGATAACGCTCGACCATCCCGAGAGGCCCTTGCAGACAGCTGGCGGCTGCAGGAGTGGCTGCCTGGTCATGCCTATGCCAGGACGCTGTCGCAGCAGCCTTAACGAGGGACATCTCAGCGAATTCTATCTGCAATGGAGGCAAGCATGAGTTCATTGTTGGCCGGCAATGAGCAGTTGTTCCCAGCCAGGCTAAAGTGTAACTCTAGGCCCGAGGCCTTTCCAAGCAGTTCTGCCAGAGCTTCTGCATTTGCTCAATGTCCAGGCTTCTGCCAAGTCGAGATGAGGCTTGGCATTCTCTCTTTCACTTTCACCTTCAGCCGTAGCCGGAAAAGGCTCCATTAGCTCACGTGTGACCGGAGCTTCGATTGGTCGGTGCCATGTCAGCGCGAGGTGGTTCAGCTGGCATTCCACGGGCCTTTCGGCCGTGAGCTCTGGGAGCACCTGGTCTTCTTCACTCCCACTGGCTCTTCCTGTATTTAGAACTCTTTCCCTACATCCTGTACATCCTTTGTTTAGGACCCTTCTCAAGAAGCCTATGTTTCAGCCCCGTGCCTCACATGTGAACTTGAAACTGTCACTATTGTGCATCTGCGAGCCCATTGACTCCGGGTTTTGTCTGGAACTGCGTGAATGGTGACAGGGCTCGAATGAACATGCGACAGCTACAGGCTGGACCTTCAAGCTGGACCTCCGAAGAAGGCGAACGAGAAGAATCTTCAAGAGTCAGAGGTGCGAATGTGTGTAAGAGCGAAAGCGGCTGCAGGTGGAGTCGCAGCGACCAGCCTGCGGCCGGGGACCCCGTGTGAGAGAGAAGTGAGGAGCTGGAGACCTTGTGGCCTCTGAGGCGCGGCTCCTGCTTTGTGTGGAGGAGCCTGGGAGCCTGGAGGGGCCTGGAAGAGTTTGGAGCTGAGCAATGCTGAGTCGCTTTCCAAGCTTTCCAAGGCCTCCTTCCAAAGGCAGGGGTCGCGCAGACGTGCAGGGTTTCGAAGGCCACTCCCCACAAGGGGCGCGGGGCAGGAGCATTAAAGTGCACTCTCGGGCAGGCTTTGCGGTCCAGCAGCAAGCGGAGGGCTCATGCAGCTAGCCGAGAGTGACAGCTGCGAAGTGAGTGTGTCGCACTTGCCATGCCTTGGGTCCGTCCAGGTCTCGTTTGGTGGCTGTGTGCGCTACCCCTGATGCCGTGGGCACCGATGAAGGCCGGTATGCTCCCAAACTCACAGCTTGCAATGCACAAGTTACTGCAAAAGAGGCACTTCATGTCACCTGCCTTTGGTTCTGAAGGTGCAAGAGGAGTTGGCTGTGCAGCGCGTGTCGTCGCTGGCAGCATGCTCAGTGCACGGTGCAGAGCTGCGGGGCTGCCTGGGCTGCGGGGGCCTACACTTTGCATGCACGGTCACGCCACGGTGGCCCGTGGAGGAGCGTTTAACATTCTGAGGCTGGTTTGCGGGAGTGGTGTCAGCTCTCTGCGGCGAGGTCGGTGAACATGCCTGTGATTGCAAGTGTGTATATTACATATATGCTTTTAAGTATATGTATATGTATATGTATATGTGTATGTGTATTTATAAATATAAATATATAATAATATATATATATATAATATTTATTAACTGTTAATGTAAATATAAGTATAAGTATAAATATAAATTTAAATATAAATAAATAAATAATATATAAATATATAAATATATAAATAAATAAATAAATATAAATATATATATATATATGGTGCAGCGTGACATATTGTATGCTGGAAAGACCTGCAGGAACGCCGGCGCCGGCAGCACGAAGACGCAGCCGAGTAGGCTGGAGCTAGAAGTCTTTGGAGTGTGGCGCGGAAGGGGCCCCATGTGCAGGATGCAGCGGAGCTTCAGTGGAAGCCTGGGGTCGCCGGGAGCCTGGCCAGCGTAGTTTGAGTGGCTGTCTTTTGGCACGTCACCGATATGTGCGAACAGATCACAGCTCCTGTCAGGGTGTAATGAACTGTTGAAGTCTCACTTGCAGTGGCATAGGGAGCTTTTTGGGGGGTAGCCTGGTCTGCACCAGAGACCTTGTCAGGACTGGTGGCATGCTCAAAGACAGCTTGCAGCTCCAGGCCAGGAGCTTGGGACTTGGGCACCGACCAGTTCCCAGAGGCCCAGAGGCAAGGAGCCTTTTGAACTCGATTCCCGAAGGCTCAAGGCAGGTCGCCATGCGGAAGCCTTGCTGAACAGCACGTGCTTCCGCAGATGCTCCGTCCATTCCGCCGGGCGGCGTCAGGTGCCGGAAGTGCAATGGCCGGAATAAGGGTGTCCAGATCTGATCAGTGAAGCCAAGAGTTTCTTGGGCAAGTTTTGAACATTGATATTGTGTTGTTTTGCCCTTCTCGAATTTTGTAGCCGGCTTCTTGACTGTGATCATTTGCGAATGGCGGATTGCTTGGATTGTGTTGGTTCAGGTGCTCTGCACGCCCCTGCAGAAATGGAGCGAAGTGCTATGTCGCCACCCTGAAAACGTTTTGTATTCTGTGGGGTCCGTTGTGTAGGTGTGTTGGGCTGGCTGAGGTCTGCAGAGATTCTGCAGGGGTCTGCGTCTCAGACAGTTCTGGAGCGGATGTTTTCATTGTCGATTTTCTCAGACACGCCGAGAGCTGTCGAATCCGCCGAAGGATGCTGTGGGAAGCAGCTTGGGGTGGGCGAGAGGTGCCCGACAGTGGAGTAAGTTCCGCTTTCGGAGCAGTTGATGACAAGTTCTTTCAATGCTCAACGCTTGCACTGCACTGCAGGCCCGCTTGTCATCCAGACCCAATGGGCTGTTGCCGCAGGCATGGGCATGGCATGTGGTGTTGATGATTGTTGATGTGGAGCCCTGCGAAAGCGCACCTCGGCCAAGCGAATGGTCAACCTTGAGGCTGGTGGAGATTTCGCGCAGCGCTACTCATCGCGCTGGGCTTTTGCTTCCAAGTTCTTGACGGGTGCAGGCGGGACGCATTTCTTGATTTCCGCGATTCAGGGAGTAATCATCCTCAATGTTGGCTTTGCTAAAGCTGAAATGCTGTGCTGTGCCAGCTATGCTGTGTTGTTTCTTGGATCTCTGGCATCGGGCAAGACCTGCACGCACTTGTCAGATCCCCGTTGCTTATACCTGGATGAAATGCAGGGGGTCAGGCAACCAGTCTTTCTCTTGCTAGGGGTTTTTTCCGAGGGAGTGTTTAGGCTGGGCCCAGGGGTTTTCTCCACGTATGCTGTGGTTGCATGTCACCGTGTTTGTCTTGAAGTTTGGAGGCTTGAAGGAAGGTCAGGCCATGGGGTTTCATCCGGGCATCCGGGCGTGGATTTTTTGTTGAGTGTGCGGTGTTCGTGACGAACCGCAGGCAGGGAGTCGTGAGGGTTGAGAAATATGATCCATGGGTTACATGGCATGATTACAAATTATGAAGGACTTTTGCTAGGTCCTGCTCGCTTGCCGTTACACAAAAGCTCGGCTACAACACATTGGAAGCCGTGGGATGCTTCCGTTGAAAGCATGTCAAGACAGTTTAAATAGAGTGCTTTAGGCACTCCCGTCGGGAGTTCTCCATTGTCTCTCTAGCCATGTCAGGATCCTTGGACCAGGCGCGGGACAGGCTGCTTCTCGTCATCGCATTCATGGCATCTCAGCTGCACGGTGTCGAGCGTGGTGCTGGCAGTGGCGGTGTTGCTGAGGCTTCAACATCAGCAGAGGGAATGCTACACAAAACGGTTGAACAAGTGCCGAACTTCCCACAAGGTTGCTGGTTTGCATCTGGCTGCGGCGGGTTATCCCTACCTGCCATGGGTGGTGCATCTGACGCGTTTGGACAACTGTGTGGTCTGCAATGTCTTGACCGGTCAGAGGCTCACCGCAGCTTCCTGCAGCCTCTCAGTCTGGATTGGTGATTTGCTAGGACTTGGGCTGTTGCTCTGGAAGGCCGGCACTCCTCATCAAAGCTGCATACGGGGGCGCTGATTTATGAGCTTGTTCGAAAACTTCGGATGTTTCGATCCGAACAGACTCGTCGAACTCACGTTTGAGTTTTAAAGCATCATGGCAGAAAGGTGGCTTGCCACTGTCCTCAAAACTGAGCAGGCAGTCTGCAGTCCTGCCTGATGATTGCACGGCCTCCCTGGATGCTCGGACCTTGGAGATGTGAAGACCCGCTTTCCTTGCGGCATGTGCTACATTGCATCATAGGTGGACTGTCAAGCAGCTCCCGGACTTCAAGTGCCGCGGCGAGCCGCATTCGAGGCTCCGCACCATCAGTTTGACCTCCCAGGACGTGCAAAGCAAGCCGGCAGACAGGTGACAGGGAGAAGCGGCTGTGGATTTCGAGTCTACGGTGCAGATGAGGCCTTTGGGAGGAATCAGCCTTTGGCGAAAGCATATTTGTCGATTTCTTGCCATGCCAGGTATCGTGCGAAGTCCAGCTTCCCGGCAGTTTCTGCTTCACCGACAAGGGCTTCACAACTGTGTCCTGGATACAGTGAGTTTCAGCAACCTGAAGTCATTCGACCTGTTCTGTTGCAAAGAACCAAACACAGAGGCCTCCGGTTTGCGGTTCTCCGGGTCAGCAGACCCCGGGTGCAGAAAGGAGTGCCGGCGTTCGGGGCGGCTCTGTCGGTGGGAAGGTGTCTGGCTGACCTTTGAGATTAGGAGGCCAAAGGGGCTAAAACGCAGCAAGAGCCATACCGTAGACTGATGCGTGCAAGCAATGCCAACGACATTGATGCGTGCCCAAGTTCCGAGAGACACGCAAAGGCAACTTTCTGTTCCCTTCTAGATGTGCCAGGAATAGGGGCCGGTCTTTGGTTGTGGCACTGTTCTAGTCTTCATCTGCATGCCGTCCACATAGACATAACTGCACGTAACGGTTGGACATTCCAGCTCTGCAGAGCCTGGATCGTTTTCCGGCTCAGGTTGAGTTTGCTGCGCCTGGAAGGTGCATGCCCTATGTGAGTGCAAGAGTGGCCGCTGCCGCTGTGCTATGAATGCTGTTGTGCTAACGAAGCAGGAACACAGCCGAAGATGAATTCAATCGCATACACCGCTTGTGTTAGCGTTTTTTCTGCCCTCCAGTGCTGCATCGTCGGTGCGCTTCACTCGACCATCGCTCCGAGTGAGGCCAAGGTCCTGGCCTCTGAGCTAGTACAATTCAATGGTATAAACCAGAGAAGCTTACTGAAATGCAGCATCGGGCATTTGCATTGTCCTCTGAGTTGCTGGACATTTGGACCTGGCTCCATCTACGAGTGGCTAGGCCTGGTGCATGGCACTTGAGCTTGTGATGGCCCCTCACTGTTGAGATGTAGCTTCGATGGCAAGGCACCGCGCGCTTCTTCGATGATTCGGCAGGCTTAGAGGCTCGGGGACTTTCTGGATGGGAAGCGCCGATGAGCTTGAAATGCATTTGAAGCCTTCCGAAGAGCCAAGATTCAGCAATGTGGTTTTCTCCTGGCCTTGCAGTGTGCACTGGTCTTCGACACCGAATCGAGCGGAGCCGAGGACACCCATACCTCATTCATGATTTCCGTGCCTCAGAGACTTCCCCATCTCGTGCTGATGAGCTCATTGAGTGGATGCCGACTTTGATGCAGGATAGCCTTCGAGGTTCTCTCCGAAATGCAGCTGGCAGTCAGGCCATGACAGGGCATTTGCGAGCTGGGAGGGGTTACCCGTCACGATGTGTCCGAGTATGGGGAAACTATCGCTGGGACACGAAGTCCTGCAGATGTTCTCGATTCACTTCGAAACTTCGTTGCTGCGCCAGTGCCGGGTTGTGTTCCAGGCATCTCGATCGGCTCTTGCCAGGTCTGGTTGTCACATACCTGTAGTGAGCTTTCTCAGCTGAGGGCTGAGGTTCCTGGCGATACTGGATTGGCAGCTCTAGATGTCCTGAGTGGAAGCTAGGGGTCCTGATCTGCACGAGATCTGGAGAGCCTGTGCCTTATTTGCAGACTGCGAGCTGAGTCAGCCAAAACACGGAAGGTCGCTGAGATCACGGGCAGCTGGCTTGGCCCGCTGGTAGTCGATGGCGAGGCTGCATTCTGCCATGCTGCGCGACGGAAATACACAGAATGACGGGCACGCAGGTGCAGTCCAGTTAATCCATGCATGAAGGTGCTTTGGAAGGGCCCTTCCATGCAGCCCCTTTGAGAGCGGCGCCGGTGCACCAGCGTTGTCTCACCGTCTCTGCTCGTGCCCCGGACAGAGGCCATTGCTTCAAAAATGAGGGCCTGCTGTGAGGCGGAGCTCGCAGCTCTGAGGTCTGGAGACAACAGAGGAATGTATGTACGTATGCAACGTATGCATGTAAGGAAACGTAATGTGATGTCATGTTATATTGTAGTGTCATGTCAGTGATGTAATGGCATATACATACATACATACATACA
>CAJNJA010056297.1:0-13487 GCA_905231915.1 Symbiodinium necroappetens | reverse complement strand
ATGTATGTACGTATGTATACATACATATACGTGTTATATTGTGTACATATATATATATATATATCCCCTGAAACCTCGCCTGACTCGTCGAGTGCGAGTGCTAAAAAAAGCAAAAAAATATATCCTCACATGTGGCCGTTTCCAGATAAGTGTTACTTTGAACAACCACCAAGTAACTAACTAACTAGCTCGCTATCTAGCTAGCTAACAAACAAACTAGCTAAATGAGTAACTAGCTAGAGATATAAATAAATAAAAATAAATAAATATAAATAGATAAATAAATAAATATATTTATATACACACATACATATACGTACATACACATTCACCATGCACTTGCGTGCCTGTGCATGAGAGTGCGCGCACACACACAGACACATCTGTCCCGTCCCCAAGCAGTTCCATGGAGTCTAGAGAGCTGGACGGTGGAGCAGTCTGTTCCAGCCCACTTTACCCTTTCAAGCACAATGGCAGACGGCTAGGACTCAATATTTCTGAGCTTGTGTAGTCTTCTAGTTAGTTTTTTGAAAGCAGATTCAGCCATGCGCCACAAGAAATTCCTTCGTTCCCTGGCACGTCCTTCAGATGAAGGAGCCCAGCCATCACTGATGTTGAGAGATGTGCGAGGATGTGTGTGTGTGTGCGCAAAACCGAGAGGTTTGCGTGTTTTATCGGTGCTGTCGTTATTCATCTAGGCCAGGCATGCTAGGCCAGGGAATTACAAAGTCACCACCTTCTTGCAGAGGTGCTGACTGTGCATGACACAGCTACCCTTGACACTTTCCTCTGCTACGAAATTCTCTGGGGATGCCAGAAACCATGAAGCTGTCCTTGAGGTTTGTAGATGAGAGAAGAACTGCAAGCAGTTTGGCAGAGGATGCAGCTGGAAGCGCCCTGTGGCGCAGTGCAGCTCTCCGCTTCTTGGCATGCACCGAGCTGCCGAGCTGCTGGGGGCTGCTGTTGCATCAAGATCATCAAGAAGACACAGGAAGGAACATCGCTGTAGCAGCAGCCGGGACTTGTCGCTGAGGGCCAGGCCTTGGGCCGCGGTGCCAGCGGCCGTGTCTTTCTTGGCTCCTGCGAAGCGCTGGGCCCAGGGCGGGAGAGCGTGGCAGTGAAGGCTCGGGCAGCTGTGGAGCTCGGACGTAGGCACGAGCCATCCCGCTATTGCCGTAGGAGCTTTGAGGTATCATGTGCATACCGTCCTAAGTATCCAAGCTTCTTTTGTTTGCACAAGTTTCGTCTGCCACAGCCAGGGAAAAGCAGTCCCCAGCTATCGCATGCTGAAAGTTGCAGACTCTCTGCGCATGTCAGTGCAATTGTCATTTGGGTGGTATCACGACTGTCCGGGCTGATCCTTACACGTCAGCTTGACACGAGTCTGGAGCATCGCAGTCACATGTCGATGTGTCTCGATTCTCATGCTCTCTGGTGTCAGGTTGTGCATGGGATTGGCAGCGACCGTCATGCCGCTGGTGCATGGCGTCGGGAGCCGTGCTTTGTGTTGACTTACCATGATGGAAGGAGTTGTAGTAATTCCACTAGCCTGCCTGGAAAGATCTTGTTGCAGGAGATCACGAAGCAAATGCAATTCCAGCTTTCCGATTGCCTGCTCTCACACTGAAGGAGCTCAGGGTCGTGAGACCCCTGCTGACGAAGCCTCATCGCAACATCCTGGTGGGGGGCAGTGCCATGCAGACTGAGAGTGCTGGCTGTCAGTGTCAAGTCATGGCATGTTGTCGGGAATCCAGGCCTACCATGCTGCCTTCCGGTTTACTGGTTCGCCAATCTGCCAGCCGGGGGCTGCCGGCGAAATTCTGCTGGAGCCAGGCCAGGAACTGAAAAGCGAAGGATTTGGAAACAGCCATAAACATCATGAGCAGCAGGAAATGATGTCGGACCCTCATGCCCCATCGGTGTGTGGGTTTTTGCGAATTGACAGCGGGGGTCGTGGAAACAAATGAGTGGTCAAATGGTCGCGTCTGCACGGCACTCAATCCAAACGTCATGACTTGGATCAGGCAAGGTTGAAACAGGGGAAGATTTTGGGAAGCGTGAAGTTTTGCATTGGAAGTCCAAAGTCTAGCTCGTCCAAGCTGCTGTTCCTACAGAAATGATATTCAACAGCTCTGTATTCGTTGTGCAAACCTGGAGGCTAGTGTGTGGCAGGCCGAGGTAGTCTTTATGACAGTGCGGGAGACTGTTCTTACGTGGACATTTCATCTCGACTTCGTTTTCGTTCCGTTCAAGGAAGCTGCCACCGTCGCTCGCAAGACCACAGTGGTGATACGACACCACGGGCTTCCCTTCCGACGGCCCCAAGTCACACGTTTCACGGAGCTGTTCGCAGCATAATCCGGTCTACATGTTGGACCACTGAGCAGCACAGCGACGCTCGTGTTGTCTTGTCGTTTCCTGCCTTCCAATTTGAGATGCCTCGCCTGGATCTGTCAGAGCCTCGCGACATGTGGTGTTGCTAAGCGTGGAAGCACTCCGAAAGGCGATGGCGTCCTGGTAATGGAAAGGGCCATGCGCTCGCCACTGCCCGTGGGGTTACGCCCAGAGGCCTGGAGATGTGACGACATTGGGGCAACGCCCGAAGTGGTACGGCCTCTGTCCCTCGGAGGGCGACGGCACCTGGGAAGCCGAAAGAGGTTGGCGGCTTCAGCAGGCCTGGAGTGCGTAGAGAGAAGATTTCCTATGTTTTGAAAGACCAGGCTGCCTGGGCGGCAAAAGTTCTCGTCTCTGGTGCCAATGCCTTGCACTGGCTTCACCAGGCAAAACTCGAAGTGCTCGCCAGGGAAAAAATTGATAAACGTTGCCAAGCCAGCCGCTCAGCAGGTCATCCGCACCATCCATCGAGATCTCAAGCTGGAGAACCTGCTGATCTCCGAGGACGGTGTCTTGTTTTGATCAATAGTCGCTCGCATCGAGATGCTGGCGTGATGCCACAGTGTTTGGAGTTTCAGTGGCGTGGGTCTGTGCGTGTCGGCTGAGGTGTGTTGAAGCTTGCTGATTTTTCGGCGGCCAAGACGCAGTTGCAATCTCAGTGGCAAGGGCTGAGCTTCCCTTAAAGCTTGATCACCTGTCTGTGAGCAATCTAAGGCTCTATGACTTGCAGGTGGATATGGCATGATCTCGGCACTGCCACACGTGTGCGAGAGCACAGCCTCGCATTGACGCAGCTCCTCCTTGAGCAGGTGGCGGGCACGCGACAAGGTATCGGAACTACAGGCGAGGAGCCGGCGTGATGTTAAGGGGATTCTGAGTATGCTGTTGACAGGTTCCATGGCCCCGGAGCTCTACTTCAAAAACACTGGATACTCCTCAGCCGTGGACCTCTGGTCATTGGGCTGTGCTGTGGTCGATGCCTTCAACGGCTCCGTACCGTACGATATGGAGCCTCGCCGGCATGTTGAGTCGTCTGCGCCGTTGCCCCATCATCAGAGTATCAACTTTTCACCACAGGTGCTGTCCAACATGTGTCAGTGTTGTACTTTATTGTTTATGGAGCTTCTAAAACAATTTTGAGCTTGCTTCAGCTTGGGAATGCAGCCCGACATGGGTCGGCCGAGCTGAATCCATCCTGCCAAACCTCATGCACCGAGCACGGCATGCAAGTGCCCTTGGTAAATGCCTGGTGCTGCAGTGGAGCGTGGAGGAGCTTGGGTTCCGTTAGAAGTGGTGTGCCGGAGGCTAGTCGCAGGTTGTGTGCCGAAACCGCAGGTTGATCGCACTTCGAACTGTTGAGTTATGAAGTCGGTTTGAGCATCCCATGCAAGACAGTTGTTCCTCAGGGATCCGCAAGCCAGAAGAACCCAAAACCCCAGATAGGGGCGGAAGTCATCCAAGGATTCCTTTCTTGCGGTCGTCACCCTCGGACAGCTGAAGCCTCCCTCCGGCTCGGCATTGCGGCTTCGCCACGATACTTGGCTTCGGTACGATCGGCGACCTGCAGAGTCGTGAGACGAGTCCGAGGACTGCATTGCAGCAGACCCCGACTCCAAGCTGGCAGAGGGAGTCCGACGCCTTCAGGAGTGCGGCCAAGAGATCGGACCCACCCCTACAGAGAGCCAAAAGGGCATCTCTCAACTCTGACTGTGGCGTCAGAGGCCAACTTTCTTCGATGCTGCTCTTTCTCAAGCATTGGCAGAGTGAAGGCACGAATCCGGAAGCCACCATGCTTGGTGGAAAGGCAAAACATGTTCCAAAGACGGCCCAGATTAGGTAGTGGTAGCACGTGCAATGCTTGAGCCTGTTATATGGGAATTGTTAGGATTTCACATCGGGGTTCTGCACCACGTTGCTGTAGCTGACTGGGCATGGAGGCGGTTGTTGTTGACTGCTGCGAGTCGCCGCCGGCGAAGCGCCCCAGGACCGCCATATGGAAGCTGGAGCCGTCGAGAACGGTAATAGACTTGGATCTTGAGCCCGGACTTCGAGCTTTGCCGGGAGAGACAGACGAGGCCTTTGCGAGCCGTTTGCAAAATCTTGCGCAAGAGGAGGCGGAGTTGGAACATCGCCGATTGGCAGACGACTCTGCTCTTGCTCACAGCTTGCACCAAGCCTGGCTTCAGGAAAGCGAGCAGACGCACAGCACGCATTTTCGCCACGCTGTGGGAAGGACTGCAGCCTCGACGCTTGTTGGGCTCCCTCCATGGGCACAGCCCCTGATCCCTGAAGTGGACGAGTTGTCTTCACACAGACTTAATCTGCAAGATGTGGACATTCTTGGCACGAACCGCGAGCCCTTTCTTCATCTTCGAAACGTTGATGGGCAGCAAGGCCTTCTGCTTGCTGGGCGTGTGCTCAACGAGCTTCGTTGTCAAGGTCTGCGCCTCCTTTTACCAGAGGGCCGAGTCCGGAACGGCATCGTTGTCCGGAGGCATGCGGAGCGTCGTTCAGTGGACCCGTGGAGTACTGGAATAAGAGTTCTGCATGACCTTGCCGAGACCATTCGCCTCGATCTTTGTCGAGCCTACGCCGCGCAGGTCCCGGAGTTGCGCCGTCCACATAGGGGCTGGAGCGACACAGAGGTGATGGTGTCTGGTCCAAAGTTTAAGCTGAATCGCCACACAGACCTCCAACCTGCAGGGTCGCTGCTCTTCATTTTCAGCATTGGTCTTGCCAGCAACAGCCAAGCATGGCCTGGAGGTGTGCTTAAGGAGGCATGTCTGCAGAGCGGTGACCTCATGATCCTGGACGGTCGGCGCACTGCTCATGCCGTGCCACGGCTGGTGCCTCGCAGCAGTCCCTTCCCAAAGTGTCCATGGCTTGCCAATCGCCGGCTCGTCGTTCTAGTGCGGGAGCGTCCTGCTAGCAGCTAGAAGTTGCGAACAGTGCGTAAAAGAGATGACATGAGGACAGTGAGTGGCATAGCAACGAGGCAGGGAGGAGCAAGCCAGAGGAATCTGGAATGCAAGGCTGCAAGGGCATAGCACAGCAGCCACCGAGTCGGATTCACCTGAAGGGTTTGATGGTGTCTGCGGTTATGGGCCTTCCCATGCCGCCATGGGCCACGGATAATCCACAGCAGACACGATGAACTTCTTCAAGTCTTGACTTAGTCTTCGAGTGCATTTGTCAACTGAATTGATGAAGTAGATTTGCGCCTTTTGCTAACCATACAGGTTGTTGGATTCAGACATCCTCGTGTGAAGAGTAGGGTGCGCCCTCATTCTCAGTTTCTGCGTCCAACAGAATAATACCAGAACATTCGAAAGCAAGGCAAGCACGGGACGGGCTGAAAGGTGCTCAAAGGTGTCGGTTTCGTTCTAGACCAACCATATTCAACACTTACTGTGCGAGGAGAGCATCCAGCGCCGAATCCTAGACTGGTTCCCCCAGGACCCGCATTGCAGACGAGGTCAGTCGAAGAGAAAGTTTGGAATCTTTGACGCTCCGGCAGATGTTGCAAATCATTATGACGGCCTGAACACCAACGCCCACCACATGTTGCTGTGAGGATGATCATCTCTGCCGAGACTTGAGTGCAGTGCTTCTGAAGCTTCTCGTTCCAGCCACTTGACTGCACGCTACTGCACGTAGAGGAAAAGCGCCCTTCGTGCTGCGAGACCTGCCTCTCAGGTGCCGGACAGGCGGTTAACGGCACAGCAGCTGATGCCCGGCACAAGAGGGTGAGAAGTCTTTGTCAGTCTTGAGGGGGGCATCGCCATATTGGAACCTCCGGACCCCGAGACGGAAGGAACCGGACCGTCCCGGAGAAAACGATATTCCCCTGATCTTGTAGCCAAGGCTACGGCAGCCTGAGATGCGTCGCCTGGCTGAAGCCGCAGCCTGTCCGCTGGTGTCTCGGGCTGCGATCAAAAGGGTCGTAGTCGCAAGTTCTTCGCAGGTGCGAGCTTTCAGTGACTTCTAAGGATGTTCCAAGCACGTCGCAGCCGGCTTTCTTGGAGGTGGGGTCCGAAAGGTCCGAAAACCACGACCCTCTTTAAGCGAAGGCGAACGCGCGGCGAGAAAGGATTCCGCTCGAGTTCAGAAAATCAGCAAACCACAACGGCGGTGGCCAGGATGTGGCCTGGGCAGAAATTCTGACCGAGGTGCGCCGAGTCAGGGAATGAGCTGCTTTCTGGAATGTGCTTTCTGTGGATGATGACGGGTGAATGATCCCTTAAACCGCAAGTGAACCCAGAAGGGCTCATAGGGCTCCTGAGTTGAAATACTTTTCCAGTGGACAGGCTACTGCTCAGGGTGGTCCAACTGCTGTGGCGCAGCTCGGTGTTGACCTAGAACAGAGCTTGCGAGCTTCGTGGCAATTGGTCCTCTGCAGGAGGTAGCATGTGAAGGGACGTGCTTGATGTCATGTTGTCAGGGTTTGGTGGTGGAGTTGCGATTTTGCCGGTTGGCTGGTGGATAAACACAGCTGCGTCCGTGGAAGTTACCCGAAGCCTGGCCTGCCGAGTGCGAGTGTTAAAAGGTCGGACCCACACAGCTTCATGACATGGAAAGACACCATCGAAATCCGCTTCATCCCGTCCCATCCCCTGAGTTCCCGGCCCCCTGTTTTTCGTTGTCCAGGTAATCTTGTCGACGTCCGGGGGTTAAAAGCTCGCGCAGCGACTCTGCGGAGCCAAGGCAGATGATGCATCAGGCTTTGGAGCGAGTCGATTCAGTGCAGGAGCAATGGCCGGAGCCAGCCCAAGTGCGGCGAAGGCTAACGAGCCAACCAAACAACTCCGCTCACCAGACAGCTGCAGGATTTGGATATGCTGCGCGAAGATGTTTTCCGAGCTCTTCTTGCAGAGGCCGCCGGGAGATGACGAGTATTGAGGTTCTCGCGAAGTTACGCACAGGATCCTGCAAGCCCCGAGCTGCTCCAGATGCGACTCCGGCGTGGCTTAACCAGTACAGCGGATCTGTGCATCAAAGTTGTGCCAGGTTCTTGCAGCTCCCATGCTTTGAGGTCGCCGACGGCGGCGGCTGCAATGCATTTTAGGCTCCAGAACAGACCACATGACGAATGGGGTGACAGTGAGGTTCCACAAGGTCTTTGCCTGGCTGGGCCCGCCCGACCCAGGCCGGGTCGCGGAGACCTTCAAAGAGAGTGTGTCGGCTACCCCCGGATCCCCTGCAATGCGCCAGGACGCACTCTGCCAGCTGTGGAGGGTGGCAGCCTCATCTGCGGTCAAAGCTATTTCGAAAAGTTCCAGTGACAGGCCGAGGACTTCCTGGACCCATCTGCACTGGTCACGCAACTGCAGGCGCGGCCCCAGGCGCATAGCAAAGGGAGTGAAGTGAATGGTGAATGGTTCGCTAGGAGCACGGCGTGAGCTCGGCCAAGTTCTGGGCTCCGGGGCGTGCGGAGCGGCTTCTGGAGGAGTGCTGCGAAATGAGCGCGGAATGCAAACTATCAGCCGAGTTGTCGAAGGATCTGAAACACGGAACTTCCCTGTCACTCCGTGACGGTGCGAGTGACGTGGCTCAAGTGCGGCTCATGCTTCCGGATTGCTGATAGTCGTGCATCGGAACAACCAGGTATCGCCGGTGCGGATAGAGTTCTGCGTATCGTGCACGAACTGCTTCTGGACGCAGGGAGCTCGGGAGATCTGATGACACGGGGCGTCTCGAGCTTGCCTTTCAGAGTGGGAAATTCAGACAACGCTTCTTCTTCAGTAACACCGGCCGAACAGCTCAACATGGGAAGCACGACCAGTGAAAGACCAAGTGCTGAAGAGTTCGTCTTACCTCGAAACACACATAGCTGGACGAAGATGCTCCTTTGGCTCAGGTGCGCCTTGCTTCCGAAGAAGCAGATGCAGGCCCACACAAGGAGCGCGGTCTCCTCGGAGGGGCTCGCGGCTGGTTTGCGATTCGCCAACACACCTACATCCCTCGCCCAAGCATCTGTGAGGATGGTGATTCCAGGTATTTCTGCTTGCTGGCACCTCTTCTGACTGTATGTTGTGAGACAGCGCCAGCGTGCAGTGCATGTCAGTGGACTTGGCCATGTGCCGGATTCCCAGGAAATGCACAGCATAGACTATCTGGCAGATGGCAAATCGTCGCTCTGAAAGCGCTTACTGACTGACTCAATGCACTTAATTGTCTCAAATGTCCCAGCGCACTTGCCGCACTTGTCCACTGGTATTCATTAGTGGCAGTGAAGCTCCAAAGCCGAGGCTGTTTCCTCACCTGCGCCAACGCCCACCCACGCAGCTGCGACTCGGATTGCACTTTGAAGCCTCTATAGGCATGGTGAGCCTTGTGCGCATCGGAAAGGTTCGATCCCAAAGATGGGAAGAGCTGGGTGGCCCGTATTGGTGATTTCATGGGTGGCGCACTCGCTCCAGTGCTGCCATCCTGGGAGGAGACTTCTTCGTTTTGGCTCCATGCTGTTTTCGACTTCGAGTGCTTTGCTGCATGTAGCTACTTGTACGAGAGCCCCGCGCCAGGAAAGTCCAGATGACTGCAAGCCGCAGCTGTCAGTCGAATTGAGGCCAGGCGACAAGATGTTGAAGCTGATCAAGAGTTGGCAGTTCGGAATCGGCAATGTAATTTGCTTGCTGAAGAAATTGTGCTGGCGTGGTGGAATTACTCATCGGCAGACGTGCCGGATCCTGCAGACGATTGTTGCAAATGCAGGCAGTCAGAATACTTTCCCGGCCTTCTGCACCTTGGATTGTTTGAGGCGGTTTGACGGCGATATGCAGCTGAAAGGCTTTGTGGCTTCGGAAAGTTTTTTTTTGTAAGTCGCACGCCATGCGAGCCAAGCCCAGGACGCGCTGTCACCGCTGGACACTGCAGGCTCGGGCACCTCCAGGGACATCGGCCTTGGGCTTCGCCACAGAGGCGCGAAGCGGCGCTTTCATTGCAGAACTTCGAGTTGCAAGATGCTGCGAGGGTGCACGCTGTCGCACGCTGTCATGGACTTCCTCGTTTCTCGTGGCCAGGAGGTGATGTCGTCGGGCGTTCGGCGAACGAGGTGCGCTTGACAAGCCACGTGCGGTGCTCGCAGGAACTTGTTCCGGAATGTTGGGAGACGAAGTGGGATAGATTTAGTCCGCATCACATGAAACAGCAGGAGTCAGGCTGCGTCATCGACGAGGTCACACATAGATCACCAAACATGCCTAGAGAATTGAGTAGCCCGCAAAAAGGCGAAGTTTGGCCTTTGAAACCTGGGTCATGGGAGGTGGACGGTGAAACTTCACACACTTCTGTACCCTATCCTCTCAGCACTGCAGGCACTGGGCCTGGCTCCCGCAACCACGTGCGCAGGCGTGGGCTGCTCGACATGGCTCGCTTGAATCTACGATTCCTCATGTTTCGACTGGAAAGTGGAGCCGGTAGAGTTGGCCCGCAGCTCTGGCCTGGCCTTTACTGCCAGAGAGCCGGAAGCTTCTTTTCGGCTCGCGTGCTGCCGAGTCTTTCTTGGAGGCCTTGGCGGCTCGGCGCGCACGGCTGCGGCTCAGCGGAGTCCGCTGCCAGGTCTTTGGTCCCCGGGTCTGTTCGGGCAAGCAAAAAAAGACTTCTCGCAGGACTTGAGCAAGACCACCGCAGAGGAGCAAGGTCAGACGCTGCTGCACGCAGCTTGCCAGAGCAGGCGCCGCAGAAGAACTGCCGCACCTCAGTACGCAAACCTGTCTTGGTGCTACAAATCAGCAACGGCGACAAAGGCAGCAGTAAGTCAGCCGAGGCCCTGCCCTTCTAGATTCTGTTTTTGGGGAGGTACGCTGCTCGCCTCTTGCGTTTGGTCTCCGAAGCCTTGCCTCATGCGAAGGCCTTTTGGCAGTCCAGAATACCTTCTTGATGGAGAGGGGTTGAGGTTGATGTCTCTTTAACTTGTTGCCGGTATGTCGACAAGTCTGATGATATTTTCAGAGGACAGCTTCTGCACAGCCTTCGGGGGTGTCTGCGGCATATTGCAGCACCACTGTGCTTGGGCCTGTGGAGGTCAACACTGATGGCTCCTGGTCGGGGTTGCTCCCGCTCGATGTGCTTTGCCGAAAGATACTGTGTGCTATAGGGCAGCTCAGAAGCCTCCACGGGCTGAAAGTGACCATGAACTCCAAAGGTGCGGGACCATTTGGGCCGCACGCCGTTGTGGCTTGCAGCCAGCAGGCCCGACACCAAAGCTGTCGGTGCCTTGGAAAGCGCCAACCCAGGTTCCAACGCACAATCCGGCAGATCGTTGGTGGTTGCGAGCAGCTTGCAAGCAGCGTCCGCTCACACTCTCAGTGGCTTGCCAAACCCTGGTTGCAGAACCCTCACTCGAACTACCCCGTTCCTGAGAGCTTGGGGGTTCCTTTCCATTTTTTGAGTCCTGGCTTTCCAGGTCGAACAGCTGCTGAGCTTTCGCAGCGATCCAGAGGCCGCACATGGCATGGATGCTCAGGGTCAAGAACCGGTCTTGACTTTTTTGTGGCCTGTATATCTAGGAGCACAGCCTGCAGCTAAATTCGTGATCGATGTGCATCTCGGCACCAGTCTGTGCAAAGGGAAACTCTCCATTGCGGCACAGACACAAACTTCCGTTGGCAGCACAGTGGCAAGCACAGGGTATGGTTGTTAACCCTTTCAAGCTGGTTCAACTGACTGTGGGATTATCCGAAGAGCAATGGCGCCCGTGTCAGCGAACGATTCAATCATTCCCCACATGCCGCTGGAGTTGGCAGTTTCGGGACCACATCCTGTTTTTTCGCAGCAAGCAAAACTGCACCCTGCGCATCCCTGCGCGACTGTCGCTATCGAGGTCTGGTATGGCAGAGGATCCCCGACTGTCGGAGGCTCAGCTTACCGACTGCCAGACACCTTAGTGAGTGCTCTCGGGTCGATTGGAGAGGCACCGTTTATCCCGAGGCAAAAGGGCAGGAACATGATCCTGAACCCGTTGTCTCATCCACCGATGTCGTAGCTTATATTAACTACAAAGTTGGGAAAGAGACATGTCATTCTTGCATGTTACGTCGGATCCAATCTCATTCGCGCTTACGGCTTGATTGCTTTCATGGAAGACCGCCCATCTCAATCGTAGAATCGGTGCAGCAAGGAGATGTACCTCCGTTGTGTCGAAGTAGGCAAGTGCAGGTTTCAAGTTCAACCCACTTCCCATGAGAACATGTTGCGGTAGATTTGTCTGAAGATAAGTCAGTGCTTGACTCACTGAAACCCGAAGGGCCAAGTGGCTTGTGATGCAGGGCTTCGGATTTGATTTGGATCATTGGGGCTTGGAGCTCACGAGATGAACTCAGGACATGTCTCTTTTTGACACGATTCCTCCAAAGAGGACTTGTCCGTATTTATCGAATGCGTTCCGATCTGCTCAGGATGGACATGCCCGACATGGGCAGACGACCTTGGCGTATTCACCAGAGAGTGGACTCATCAACCGCTTGGTTTGTACTCCAGCGGCTTGGCTGCAGCCTGCAGGCTTGCGGAAGTCTGAAGCCCAAGCTCTCCAAGCGTGTTTCTCCACCCTGTGCAAGGTGGATTTCAGTTATGACCACCGTCCTCCTTGTCCTTGCTCTTGGCGCATTCCTTCTTTATGTTGTCAGTCGTGGTGTTCCGAAATCCAGCTCACGCAGGGCACGAGCTTCTTCGCCAAAACTACAATCAGTCTTTGCAGCACTAAGCTTGACGTTTCCGATCGCTTCCGGTATCTTCCGGTGTTCCAGGTCAGTGGCATGTCACCCAAGATGAAAGTTGTCCTGGCTTTGACAATGCTCGTGGACTATTCGTGCACTGACCAGTACCAGCCAAACATCCCAGCCATGGCCAAGTTCTTCATGGTATCTCCAACTGAAATGGGCTTCACGATCCAGATCCATCTGCTCTTCTGTGCCCTAGGGATGACAGTTGTTGGCCCGCTTTCTGACCGAATAGGCAGGAGGCCAGTCATACTGGCTTGCCAGCTGATGCAAGCAATCAGCACCGTCACTTGCATGTGTGCCTTGTCTGTTTTGTGTGGTTTACTTCTGCATCTGTCGCAATGCAGAAGCTGCCTCAAATATCTCCCAGGCGCCTCCAGCATTGGTTGGTTTATGGCCGGTCGAGCTATTCAAGGATTAGCAGCCTCGGTCTATGTTGCGATTCTCGCAAGCATGCGAGACTGCTTTGACGATGCTGCCAGCAGGCAGCGCGCGATGGGTGCCATGATGTCTGTGATGCTCATAGGCCCGATCTTCGCCCCTGCTGTCGGAGGGTACCTGGCTTCTGATTTTGGCTGGAGATGTCCCTTTGGCCTGTTAGCCATCTTCGCCGTTGCTCTGGCATGCATAAGCTACCACGTCATTCACGAGACGGCCCCGGCACATGAAGAAGCCAGCAACTTGGCCCCGGCCTCAGCTGTGGTAGCGTGAAACAAGGAGAGACCAACGAACGAAGGAAAGCAAGCACACGCGCACACGAAAATGCACACGCACACCCACGCACACGCGCATGCACAGCTGTGTCCCCTACGATGCGAAAAAGCAGGCCAAGCGAGATGCACGCGTGCGTGCAGTAAAACGGGGTCTATAGCACCATGGCATGTGTGTGAGTGACTGCGAGTGTTTGCGTGGCCTTGTTAGTGCGATTTCTTGATTGCTCGCAGTGTTCTGTGCTCACAGGTGCACCTGCTGCTTAGCATGCAGTGGGTTGGGCGATAGGCTCGTAAAAGTAGGGGCAGTTCAAAATGAAGGAGTCTGCAGGGGAAGGTCTGACCTGGTAGAGGTTTGGAGGGTTGGGGTTTCTAGTGGTGGGTGTTGATCCCTGTAGGAGTGACCCTCTTTTCCCATGTGCTAAGGAATTTCACACAGACCGAGCCCCACAAAAGTGGGGCAGGCTTGCAAAGATTTCTTATGCAGTCCAATCAAGCGAGCCGGGCAAAACAAGGCGGCTTGACCGTTGCAGTAGACGAAAGGTACTGCATCTGCACTCACGACAGACTGTCATGCACTTGACCCCGAATAAACAAAGCAGCGAAACCGCTGTTGCGTTGGTCCCTCCCTCCCGCCCTCGCGCCCTCCCTCCCTCCCTCCCTCCCT
>CAJNJA010056286.1:0-17272 GCA_905231915.1 Symbiodinium necroappetens | reverse complement strand
GATGACGATGATGATGATGATGAACAGTCATTGTGGCATTCGTTGTTTTGGTGTTAATTTTGTGCTGTTTGGGGGATATAAAAATGCTATCAGGTCTAGCAGCTGCGGGATTTGGACTCGATGTTCGGGTTTGGGCTGCAGGGCCTAAGCATGAAGAAAGATGTCAGAGTGTAAGGCTGCATAGACCTTTCATCCATTGGATGGGGCAGCTACAACCTAATCCGGGAGTTCTAGCACGCCTGATGCGGCGCCCTGAATCCTCCACCCAAAGCCCTCAAAATCCTCTTGGCTTCAGGGCTACTAGACGATTGGGACGTGGACTGAACTCCGTCTCTGCAGGTACTCGCAACCCTTCACCCTAAACCCTAAACTCGAACCTGCAAGTGGAGGCTGCGGTTGAAGGCTACATTCTCACTTACCCAATGAGCCAGGGAAATAAAAGGTTAAACTTTCAGATTACTTCTAAATTACAAGAACCCAAAAAGTTTAAAGGTTGGGTATTGGGGAACTAAGCAGTTCTCGAAAGAAAGATCGGAATGTTTCAGGGTCGCTTCAATAAGGCTACGATCGAAAGCCTATAGCCTGAAGAAAACTCCGGGAGGTGAGAGTTCTCTAGGACTAGGTCTCATCTTGCAGATTCAGGGCTCAGGGTGTTTGGGGCGCTTCGGGCGGCTAGGGCTTAGGGTGCTCAAGGTTTAGGATGTAGGCTCTGGACCTTTAAGGCAAACCTCCGAGGACCCTGCTGTCGTGCCATGAAGTCGGTCCATGGCCCAGTCGACCATGTCCGGTCCCTGGGCAGCGATTGGAGATGAGTGCGTCTGCGGCGGGCGGCTCAGGGGTGCTAGGATTCATGGGAGTGGGGCTTAAAGTTCAGGGCGAAAAATCGGATACGGAGAATCAGGAGGCCGAAGATTAAGCAATGAAAAGCGGGCTTCGCAGTGGGATAGTTGGGGGCTCACCCGACAAAACCCTGATAAATCTTCACGACACCCGTATCAAATCCTGTACATGCCTACAAAAGACCCTCCTAAAACCCTCTACATACTCTTATCAGCCCCACGTCGACATGAAGGAAGGTAGGGTTGATGATATACATCCTGCATTATCCATAAGAAGGAGTATACCATAATTCCCATGGTTTGGGGCCCTTAAGGTAATGCAGGATTTATATCCTCAACCGTACGTATCGATGCAATGGGCTTAGGGTTCAGAGTCGCTGAGCACCCTCAGCGACTCGTCCGGACAGACTACTTTAATGTGGGGACCAGAATAGAGTTTTAACCTCCTTTATAGTGTTAATATACAAGGAGCCCTAACAGTAATATGGGTAATTATTTAGACTTCTACACCATGCGAAGGTTTCGTGCCAGTAAAAGGTACGTAACGAAACCTTGAACCTCAAACCCTACTGTAACCCGCAGCCCCAAGTCGAGACCCTGACACCCCATACATTCTAAAACACTAAACCCTAAACCCTGTACCCAAACAGATATACTTTGGCCCGTAAGTACCCTACTAGGGACTACTTTAAGGCCAAAGTATGTGTATTTGGGTACATGGACCCTTAGGGTTAGGGAAGCCGGCGAGGGTCCTAAGCCCAGTGCCAGGGCTCGGCCCCACGGGTCTTCGCTGCACCGGTGTGCTCCACCGAAAAGATGGAGGCCTGAGGTGCCCAATAAAACCCTAAACCCTAACCCAGGGTTGTAGGGTGTAGGCTTCAGGGCCTAAAGGTGCTTGGGGTTTTTAAGGGGGTTCCTTGAAGGGATCTTTTTGGGTTCTATAAGGGATCTATAGGGCTTTGGGTTCAGGAGGCTTGAGGTGGTTGGTTAAGGGTTTAGGGCTTGGGGTTTAGAGTTTAAGGGCTTAGTTTAGGATTTGGGGTTCATTAGCGGCTTAGGCTTGGGGTTTAGGGTTTAAGGGTGTAGGTTTGGAGTTTAGGGCTGAGGGGTTTAGGGTTGAAGGTGTAGGGGACGGGGGGCTCAGGGGCCGTTGGTGGCGTGTCGTTCGGGCCTTCAGGTGTTTCCTGGTGAGTTGACAAAGGTTGTGTAAGTAGGGTTGGAAACAAGGTTTTAGGGCTTTTGGTGCGAGGTGTGACAAGTTTATAGGGTTGTTGGGTTTGGCGAGCTTGTGCAAGGTGTTTGTTTGTGTTTTACATGTTTTGCAGGGTTCATTGTCCAGTAGGGTCTTACAGGGCTATGACCTACAGGGCCGTGGAAGGTCTTACAAGCAGGGCATAATTGGGGTTTAGGGGTTCGCTCAGGGGTTCCGGATTTCATAGGCGATGCATTTGGGTTCAGAAAGTGTGGAACTGTGGGTTGACCCTGGAGGCCTAAGGCAAGGAGAAACCCTAAACCCTAAACCGTAAAGGAGCCTAAAGGACCCTAAAGGACCCTAGACCCTAAACCTAAAGGATTAGATGTTCAGCAATCGGACATCAGGATCGAGGCCCCAGGATAGATTTAGGGCTTAGAACCCAAGGTTTCTCTGATCCGAAACGTCCAATTCTGGCGCCCCATGCACCCAAAGCGTAGATAACCTCCCTGGTCAGATGACGTCTTGCTGCAGGTTTATTCCGACTACTGCAAACCCATTAGTCCCACAGGACCCTAGTAGAGTGTAGTAGAGTGTAGTAGAGTGTAGCAGAGTGTAGTAGAGTGTAGTAGATTTTGTAGAATGCAGTACATCTTTTGGAGGATCCGATAAAACGAAACCCACGTAGCCAATGCCTGGTGCTATTCTGCGGGGTCTAGTTAAGCGTCTAGGCATTGCTATCCAAAAGACAACGAAAATGACTCCTAGGGGGACAACCAGGGTAAGGTCCCGGCGACGGTAGGGCTAAAGCGGAAACCCGGAGAGGCGGACCAGCTTCCCAGAAGCCTTGCGACGACGGAAGGCCTACACCTCATAACACCTACACCCTAAACCCTAAACCCTACACCCTAAACCGGGTATCGGGGGTTTTGGTTTAGCGTTTTGGGGAGTTTTGGCGTGTTGGTGTCTTCAGGTTTTAGGCGTCTTGGGCCTTCAGAGATGTTTATGGTAAAGAACCCACAGAACCCAATACCGCTTGAACAAAGGAATATACCTTAAGCCATCATACTAAGAACCCTATAATTCAAGGCATATTCCTGAACTAAGGGGTATTGGGTTCTCTGGGTAAAGAAAGTTGCACGATGCTTCAACAGCAAGACTAGTTGAGTGCGGCTTGGGTCGGCTCCTGTATACATCCTATGGCTTGCCGAAACCCTGCACCTATAGACCTTCTACTTGGAGGATCATGGGACATAGTAAGTAAGGCTATAAGTCCCTTCATTGGAGTTATAATCAAACATAACTATAGCTACCTTTCTTTGTAGACTATAACCATAATTACTACGTCTCATGATCCTCCAAGTAAACCCTAAAACCGCCTCCTCTGCTGTATACGGTTTAGGGTTTAGGGTTCCGGATGAGTGTGTTGCGGGCTTCTGCGTTTCGAAGCACAGGGTTTCGGGGCTCTGGGTGTTTAGGGCAGATCCTGACGCCACCAGCCCGAAGCAACTCCTCGAGCCGAATTGACGCCCTAAACACAAACACCCTGAACCCTAACCCCTAAACCCGAAACCCTAAACATCCCTAAACTCTAAACCCTAAACCCGTCTTCGCTTTTGCACATGTCGTCCAGGATTCGGATTCGGCTGGCCCGTTCGGGGAGATTCCGGGCTACTGGGTCCCAGCTCCTCAAGGACCAAAGGAGCCCCTTAAAAGTAGGGGGCCCTATATCCTTATACTATGAATCCCTACCTTAAGCCACCATAACCGACTTTTTTGTAGGCTCTTATTATCAACCCGAATATGGAATTTATAGGGGACCCTACAAAAAAGGTGGGCTTTGGTAGGCTAAGGTAGATGGTAATATGAACCCTAAACCCTTTTAGGGCTCCTTTCCTCCTTAGGGGATTCGCTGCCCTAAACCCCAGAGACCCCGAAGCCGTAGAGTAGACCTCGAACCAGGGCTGGACGCAACTGAATAGTTAGTTTAGGGCTTAGGGTTTTTTTGAACGTGCAATGGAGAGGGTTGAAGGTTTAGGGTTATTAGTCTTCGGGTAGATTATGAATTTAATGAATATAGCATAGTAACGCAAAGCCGGTTAGGGTACATTACTGCTAAGTTTTCAGACCGTACCAAGAAGCCCCCAGCGCATGAACCCTTCTAGCGCTAAACCCTAACGCTACACCCTACAAGCCCTATCTCAAACAGGGAAAACCCATTTTGGGGTGGCTCCCAATACTTTGCATATCAATTTGTTTTGAATAGAACCTACAAAAAAGAGCAGGCTATGGCAGTTTTAAGGAAATCCCCGTAAACCCTGAACCCTCAACCCTATAAATCCTACAAGTCTACTATAAACCCTATAAACCCCCAAAACACTCTAAACCCTAAACCCTAAACCCTCAACCCTATAAACCCTAAAGCCCTAAGCCCCGAAGGAACTGGTGCCTGGTCTCTCCCGGAACGAAGGGAAGCGCCAGTAGCTGATCGCAAACCTCAACTGTTTGGGGTTTCAGAGTTCGATTTTAGGGCAGATGTCGAGGGTTTAAATTTCAGGGTCCCTCAGCCTTTTTTCGATTTAGGGCTTACGGTATAGGAATTAGGGCATAGGGTTTAGGGCATAGGGTTTAGGTATAGGGTTTAGGGTATAAGGTTTAGTTTACTTCGGGGTCCTCGTCTCTAGCATCTCAAACAGCTCTGGGGATGTCCCTAAACTCCAAAACCGACAGGAAGCCTTTCCCAAACCCTGAAACCTTAAACCCCTAAACCCCAAACCCCTAAACCCCTCAGCAGGATTTGGAGGTTCGTGCGGGCCAGCAGGTCGACAGGGTATCTGGAAGTTTCGGTTCAGCCTTGTTTGGGGTTTAGGGTCTAGGCTGGGTGTAGGGTTTTATGGTTTAGGGTGTACGGTGTAGGGTTTGGGCTCAACTTGATGGGGCATACGTTCGAAGTTTAGGTCCTTACGTAGAGGAGCCTGCAATGGCACAGGCGGCAATGAGAGGGCTTCTGGTGATTACTGTGGAAAGCGCATCGTATCCTTAAAGCCGATTAGGGTCGGAGCAAAGCAGGCGCAGAAATCCAATCTCGGATGATGCCGCTGGTTCAATGTAGACCCCTGACTAAGAACTAAACTGTGTTCCCGTTTCTTAAAGGGTCCTATGTGCTGTTAGAAGGGGATGCTTGGCTAAATCATAGTAGTAATTCCTAATATAGAAGCCCTACATTCTACTATAGTACATAGGAACCCTTTGGGGCATAAGGATTATGGCTTGGGGTGCATGTGCAGACCTAGCTCAAGGGAGGGTTTAGGGCTGTGTATTGTACTATAACTGTATATTCATATTCGGGCACTCTAGGGATATACTGTCTTCAGGCATGACCGCCAGTTCTAATCACAACTCGGCTGATAAGCTGCGCGCAGGAAGAAGGCGAGAAACAACAGAACCCCCATCTTAGAGTTTTTTTTGCTTCCCTGTTGGGGCTATAATAAAAAATGACTTTTTTGTGTCCTTTTTGGGTTTCATTATAACAAAATATAATTGTAAAATTGTATCCAACGAGGACCAGTTTAGGGCTCAGGCTTCAACGCTTCAGTTTGAAGGGCTCCAGTCTAGGCTTCCAGTGCGGCAGGGACCATTACTAATGGCCCTGAGCCCTAGACCCTAAATCCCAAAGCTACGCCCTAAACCCTAAACCCTGAACCCCGAAGCTGCACCCTAAACCCTAAACCCTAAATGCCCTAGACCCTAAACCCTAAACCAAAACCCTAAGCCCTAAACCCTGAACCCCTAAACCCTAAATGCCTGGAACCCCCAAAAAGCTCCTCCCAGGCCCCTGACCCGATCGACATACTGGAGCTGTCCACTCTTCGGATGCTGCAGACCTCTCTCCGTGGGGCTCAGGGGAGGTACTTAGAAGGTTTAGGGTGTAGGGTTTAGGGGTTTAGGGTTTAGTTTACTTAGAAGATCATGAGACTGAGCCACCATGGCTATAAATGAGGTAAATAGTCTTTAATCGTTTACAACTCCAACTAGGGTACTTATATCCTGACTTATGATCCTTCAAGTAAGGTGCAGGGACCTTCTTGGAGGGACTTCTCAAAAAGGGTAGGCTTTGCCTGGAGTCTCCATTGTTCGTCCTTTATTTGTTAACCATCCAACTTTATGCTAAGGCTAAGGAAACTATGTATGTATGTATGTATGTATGTATGTGCATTTATATTTCTAAGGTAACCCCAAAAAGTACGGCGTTCCTCTGCTGTGGGCCTCGTGCACTTTCTGCTTTCTGATTCGTGATTACTACTGTCCTACAACCACGAAACCCATGTCGACTCGATACTACAAACGACAGCCTTCTGCACTAAATGATTTCTCTACAATACAAGCACAAGCACGCATGCAATGAGCCTTTGATTGTCGAGCAGAGACCACAACCGAAAAATGTAGAAACAACAATGAGGGCAAACAGACATCGAAAGACACGAAAAGTGAAAGACGAGGCTTCCAACTTTTCGGAAAGACAGTGCCAATGCGTTGACTCCAGCTGTTTACGCAGCATTGTTCGTGCGTCTTTCGCTTGGTCTCTAGCCATCCAAACTGCAACCGAGGAGAAACTCGTATTTTAAGGTAAGGCAAGCCGGATCTACAAGCTTGCTGTCCGCTTGCATATTTCGAAACCCTAAAGGCTAAACCCTGTAGCCCTGAACCCTGAGCCGCTAAGAAAACAAGGCTTGAGCCGGTCGGATTGGACACTGCAAGCCAGCACTGTTGCACGTGCTACAACTCCCTAGCGTTTAGGGCTCAGGGTTCAGCGACATCACGTCTCAACAATGAGAACAAATCTCGAACACAAGTCATCCGACATGTGCCAGCCCTGAATTAGTTGTGCCACTGAGTCTTGTGCAGATCACCCGCAGCTCCACGAACCACTCGCGCAGCTGTCTCCTCACTTTCCAGGCAGCCGCCTGACACGATCTTCTTCTCTCGAGAAGAGGAAAGATGAAGTTCATAAGCTTGACGAGCGGTGCTAGTGCAAGGCTTTAGGGGTTTAGGGGTAGTTTTCTAGATCATTAATTAGGTCCCAAGCATCCTACGGCACCCTCAAAGACAGGGACCCTAACTTGAAGAATTGCCCGTTTGGTTGGAGCCTGAAGTTTCCGTTGTCATAGGTTGCAAGCAGCCAAAACACAGGCAACCCAACTTAAGGAGCGCCAAAGCTCAAACCTCAGGTAAAAAGGGTGCAGTCAAGCCATGGCAGTCGGGATGCTTGGGGTTCAAGGTTGGCGGTTCAGTTTTCCGGCTACGCCAGCTTAAATGGCTTGAGACTTATCGTTCAACTTGAAAGCCGCACCAAAATTTGCGTAGCTTCAAATCATGAACCGAATTTCTGGGGGGACCCTGAACCGAATTTCTGGGGGGACCCTGCAAGCAACTAGCGTATGGTAACCACAAACCCTAAACCCTTCTGGTATATTCGGGTACTCTTTGGGCATCTGAAATTCAAAGATGGGAAGGCCAACAGCTGAGGTTAGCGTTTGGGATGTTTTAGCCAAGGGTCTTTGGTTGAGGGTTTTGGGTTTAGGGCGTCTTTAGTTTCTAGTCGGTTGCGCTTTTTGCAAAGTTTCAAGTTGTCGGGCTTTGCGACATGTCCCAGTCTAACACACAATGACGCGCGCACTGCGACAATTATAGAGAAGCCCGGCACCCTCATACACCAAAGGTTGAGTCCTCAGGCCAACCCAGAACCTCTGATACTAAGATGTTCAGAGGTCCCCATAAGTAGCCGTATCCTCTTATATTGTGTGCCCATAGGCTCCATTCTATTCCTTTTCGGCATAGGATCCTAAAAATAAACCATAAAAAGGAACTACAATGGAGCCTATGGCTACGTTCTTCATGTGCTAACCTGGACGCGAACCCAAGTGTAACGATTCAGGCCAATGGCGCGAGCCCCTGCTCTCTGATCTGAGGTCCCTGCCAATAAGAACAAGAGCACCAAGCCACCGAAAAGTCCATAAAGGACGTTGAAAAGCCTGTCTTTGGGCTTCAAAGCTTGAGGAGGGTCGGAATTGGGTCGAGGGTTCATGGCTCGTAATTAGCTGCTTCGTTAAGGATCTCCTGCGTTCTTCTCGCATGGGACGTCCGATGACATCTTGCGTACTTCCCTAAAGCCCTCAACCCCAAACCTTAAAGCTCAAGCCTTGGCCTTAAAAACCCTAAACCCAAATCCTCGGCCCAAGCAACCTCGGAGAGGAGAAGCGTCTGTTTTTGTCGTCGTCTTCGTGTCGGGTCGGAATAGTGACATAACAATAAGTATATAGCTTAACATGCCCCAAACCACCACTCCAATCAATTGTTAAGGCCCCCTACAAGGGTGCCGGGGTGCCTCTGCAAGAACAAGCTTTTTTCAATGCTGCCGCTGTGGGATTGAAAGGGCCCCGTGTCCGCAAAAACTCCGCATCCCAACCTAGCTTGTTCCAGCAAATTACATCACCGCCTTCGCTCTCTGTGGCGTTGGCAGTGCATTTCCCACATCCACAACTGACAATGGGCAACTACGAAATACATTATCAAGAGGCAAGTATGGCCGTTTAGAGTTCATGGGTTTAGGGCTTTAGGGGTTTAGGGTTTAGGGCTTGGCGGTTTATATGGGGTTGAGGGTTCCCAGAGAGACCTAATACCCCTTAGTTGAATACACCGCCTTAAATCATAATATGCTAGAACCCTATAATTTGGGGCATATTCCTTAATTAAGGGGTATTGGGTTCTCTGGGTTTGGGGTGTGCAATCAGCGAAGAGGCCCCCACTCACAGGATTCGAGGACCCAAGGCCAGATCAACCCTCACTGCCTGAACTCCCAGAGCTATATGATATAAGGGATTTAGGGTATAGGGTGTATATATTTAGGGTTTAGGGATGTTTTGGGTACTTATGGTGCTTTTTAGCAGGGTTTTGGTGATATCTAGATCGTACAATTCCTTTCATAACGAGCCCTGAGGGAAAGTATGGTCAACTATTCCGGCTTCTATGTCCCAAAGGGTCCTATGTACTCTTATTCGGGATACTTCCCAAAACCATAATAGCAATTCCGAATAATATGGAAACCCTACATTCGACTATATAGATGCCTAGGACCCTTAGCGTGTTGCGACTCCCGACATTGAACAACCCGCACGATCCGATTCTCAAGCCTCCAACCATGAAGCTCGAACGCTGGAATAGTGTAAGGGCCTTAATCACTAGAATAGGGTTTAGGGTTTAGGGTTTGGGGTTTAGGGTTTGGGGCTTAGGGGTATATTATACCATATATAAGTGTAATAAGGAGCCCCCAAAAACAGTATAGGCAATTCCCCTCCATTCTCAAAACATCACCGTTCCCGTGCCCACCTGGTGAAGCCCTCGTCCCACGCTGTCTTGACAATCGTCGTGGCTGCCGCCGAAACCGGTAGCGCCTAAGATGCAAAGGTCCGGAAAGGAAACACGTGTCGACATCCATGCGCCTGAAGCCGACACCCTAAAGCTGCAAGCCCCGGGGACTGTTTATCCATGAAAAGGCAATAGATTCGATAGAAACCCTCAACCCTAACCTACTTGTCCAGTATCATGGGGCACTAATGGTTCGCCTTTGGGATTATATAGGGATAAAGTACCCTCCAAAGGTTAAATAAAGGTGACCTACTCTACTACTAAGCACTTTCGATAGAAACCCTAAGCCCTGAAAACCGTGATGTTTTCGATGGAAACCCTAAACCCTAAAAACTAAACCCTAATGAAGTAGTGGCTCCGGAAGAAGGCCCCGAAAGCTCTTCAAGCTTCACTGTCTGTCAACCCACTCCAGCTGCACAACTCTTGGCCCACATCCACAAGGGTAGTTCTCTAAATTAGGGTCCCTTTAAAGGAATCCTTGACAGGATCTATTTAGGGCTTCTATAAGGGGACTATACGGGTAGTTCTCTAGAGCAACACACACCAAAGAGAACAGTCATACAAATAATTGAATGATCAAACCGGGCTTTCAGTTGTGATATTTAAACACCATGGGAAAGACCAACAACTTCTAAGTAAGCTGAATCTCAGTCATTGCAACAAACGAGACAACGCCGAAGCATGGTGCAAAAGAAGGAGTACATCGTGATACAAGATGACAAGGTGCCATCGTCTCTTGCCTGGCAAAGCCAACATGAGCCCTCTAAACCCTAAACCGTATAAACCCTAAACCCTACCTGTAACCGAACCTCTTTTCAGGAACTACATATCGAAACCAAAATAAGGAACCCTAAAAAGGTAGTTCTTTTCGGTTACGGGTAGGCCCTAAACCGTCCCAGCCTTCAGCCCTAAACTCTCAACAGCGGCCAAGGAGCCAGGTAAGGCAAACTTCTCAGCTCCCATCCACCGAAACTGAGACCTCATAGCAGTCGCTTTATGGGCTGGGCGCCTTTGAAGGGAACTCCTAGGGCCCCTCGGGGGTTTAGACCCGAAAAGCCCTACAAACCCGAAGCACTAAGCCCTAACCCCTACACCCGAAGCCCTAAGCCGTTCGGGGTTTAAGCCTTTAGGCTTTGAGCGCAGCTGCTTAGGATCCCTGGGGGCTTTGGAGATCGAGTCGTGTTTTGGAGTTGTTGCTTGCAGGTGAGAGCGTTTGCGCACGGAGATTCGTAGCTTTTAAAAAGGAAACCGTAGGTTTATTTAAACCCAAAAGGTTTTTTAACCTATGGTTTTTGAAGAGAATCTTTAAAGTCTGGATTATGTTTGTGCTTTTGTGGCTTTTGCGACAATCCGGTCCATGAGTCGGGGATCTGCGGTCCCGCACCCGGGTTCAATATGGTAACTATCAGTTGTATCAGTTGTATCTAATATTATAACTCCAGTTACGGTACTTACTTGGAGGATCATGGGAGCTAGGAAGTAAGGTTATAAGTACCTTTATTGGAGTTTCAATTAAATATAATGGTAGTTACCTTATTTATAACCCTAATTGCTAAGTCCCATGATCCTCTAAGTATAACCTTACTGACTAAGTCCCAGGATGCTTCTTGGGCTCATTTTGATTCCTGTAACGTATGGAACCCTTTACGCAACCCCTTGACGGAACCCTTCTACTTACTAAGTCCCATGGTCCCTCCAAGTATGGGGTTTAGGGTTTAGGGGTTTAGGGGTTTAGAGCTTTCAGGGTTTAGGAGCTTAGGGTTTAGGGGTTTCGGGGATAGGGGTTTGGGGTTGAGTGGTTGAGGGTTTAGGGTTTAGGGGTTTCGGGGTTACGGGTTTAGGGTTTAAGGGCTTAGGGTTTAGGGGTTTAGGGTTTTAGGGTTTAGGGTTAGGGTTTAGGGTTGGCGAGACTGTGCAGTCTCACGCGCAAGAAACCGCCAAGAAGGGTCTTAGGGGACCCTTTGGGACTCGGGATGCGGGGCCTTCGGCTGAGCCGTAAAACCTCGACACTGCCATTTAGGGGCTTGAAGATCATCGAACAGGGCTTTAGGGCTTGAAGATAATTGAATATAGGGCTTTGGGTATGTTCTGCTATATATATATATACACATATGCATACATACATACATATATATGTTAGGGACCCACAACGAATGGTGTTCATGGTAAATGTTCAGGCTTCTATGTTATCGTCTTGTATCCGGTCCCGATTGCAATAACTCTTCCTCGTAAACAATATGCTCGAGCAGTGAGATTTGTCGATACAGTGACAGGGCCGCGAAGTGAAAAGAAGGAAAGCACTTGGGGGTTGTCCGCCAGATATCAGATAACGTGTGGCTGTGGCTGTAGGAGTGCGGGTGTTTGGGCTGGAAAGTTTAACCCCTGCCAGCGGCCAGAAATTCCATGGACAGGCTGGATTCTCTACCCGTCTCATCGAGTTCAAAGGGCCTAAGCATGAATGCACAATTTCGCAAACTCGAATAATCCCTCCCCCCCCCCTCTATTCAACACCCCCCTAATAATGACAGCACATTGGGGGCGAATCCTCCCGAAATCCTCCCTGCCCTTTAAAACCGATTCTGCCTTAGGGGGGGATGGCTTGGAGGCTCCAAATACCCTTAGAACACGGCAAGAACAAGAGCAAGAGCAGAAGTTATAGCACGAGCAGAACAAGAGCAGAAGCAGGAGCATCAGCAAGAGCAGCAGCAAGAGCAAAGTGAAAGCACCAGCAGGAGTAAGATCAACAGCAGGAGCAAACACGGGAGCAACAGCAAGAGCAGGAGCAGGTGCAAGAGACGCAGCAGGAGCACGAAAAGCCAGCGCGGGAGCAAGGACCAAAGCAGGAGCAAGAGCACGACCCTTCAAAATCGGCAGTAGAGATACAAACATGCGCCCTAAGAACAAAACACGTTCCAGTGTTTATTCGGGGGTGGCCGCCGTTTACTATTGGGGGGAAGGGATTACAACATCCACCCGGCAGCCCTAAGCCCTACATGGGTTGAAACAGGAGAATGGGTCGCAGGAAAAAGCTTCCAACTTTATCTTAGTGTAGGGCCTTGGTAGTTAGAATAGGGTTTTGGGCTCTAACTAAAATAGGGAACCCTCAGGAAAAAAAAAGTAAATATTTAGGCTTCTGCAGTATACATATATAGTTGTAGTAACCCTATAGTACCGATATAGTAACCCTATAGTACCCTTACCTTGTAGTAACCTTAAAGTAACCTTACAGAAACCTTACACCCGGTTCAAGCTTTCCTGCAACCTGTGAAACAAAGCTTTAACTGCCCACAGATCAGTTTCCTAAACCCTAAACCCTAAACCGTTTGCGGCGTGGAGCTTAGGGTTCGAGATGCGAAAAAAACATCCAAAACCCTACAGTATCGCCCTGGAAGCAAAGGGAGCCGCCCTAAACCCTGACGGAGCCGGTCTTTCCAACGATTCGTCGGTGCGTGCCAGGAAGTTTCGCTGCCTCTTCGAGGTGATGGCCCCTGCATCGCGGAGTAGGCGTTGGATCCGAAAGTGATCCTCAGTCTTCCTCCACCTGGGATATGGGAAGTTTCCAAAAACAGGGGGTACCTTATTTTGAGGTCCTGATAATGGGGATCCTACTATTTAGGGTACTATATTAGCTTCCCCTATTTTCGGAAACCACCAAAAACAGAAAGGCCCCAGACAGGTTGGAAACCGGATGAAGGACAATTAGTGCTGGGCTTCCCTACTTAGAGGATCATGGGACTTAGTATGTAGGGTTATAAATAAGGTAACTATAGTTATATCTAATTAGAACTCTAAGGTACTTATAAACCTTACTTACTAAGTCCCATGATCCTCCAAGTATACAATTGATTTTGGGCTTCCTAAACCCTAAACCCTCCGGGGATACCTCCACCGGGGATCTGATCCATGGGGCGGCATCAGGGCTGCTTTGTGTTCCACTTTCGAGCCCCTGAACCCTAAACCCTAAACCCTGAACCCTAAACCGTAAATCCTAAACCCTAATCCTAAACCCGAAATTTCAAAGTCCACCCAAATCTAGGACGAATCTCGACCACCTACGTTGTAATCAGAAGCAAGCTGATGAAAGCAAACCTGCACCCACTGGCCCATAGCCAAAGCTGCTGAGGTCATTTCAGGGTTTAGGCTTTGTGGGTCTTTTAGGGTTCATGACAAGATAAGGCTTTTGTGGCGTTGCTCAAATATGAACGATGAGTGTGGAGGTGTTGTTTGTCCGTGTTCCGTCTGCCTGTGGTATACCCCGAAACCCTCAACCCTAAACCTTTGAACCCTTAAACCCTGAACCCTACACCCCAAACTCTAAACCCGTCGAAACCCCATATCTCCAAACTTACCGACCACCCGTATAAAACCCTAAACCCTAATGCAACCCGGCCCAACCCTAGACCCTAAACCCTACACACTCTAAACCCGAAACCCTACCCCCTAAACCCTACACCCTAAACCCTACACCCTACACCCTGCACCCCAAAATGACCTAATGCAGCCAGCCCACACGTTGGCGATCTTCTTGTAGGGGGACACGCCAGAGCGGTCCAGGAGGTCTGGATCTACATTGGCCTCCAGCAAGTATCGGACGACCTGCAGAAGGTATAAGGTTTTCTTTTTTCGGTGGGTTTAGGGTTTATGGTATAAGTTGTTTTTTCGGTTGTTTTAGGGTTTAGGGCCCTAAACCCTAAACCCCAAACTCTACACCCTACACCCTTAACCCGGGTATAAGGTTTAGGGTCTAGGGTTCGTGTAATCTTTCATTGGGTTTCATCGGAATACTTGGACGACAAGAGGGAGGGTTTAGGATGCAGCAAGGGCTCGGGTTCTGGGTTTAGGGCGTATCACTTATAGGAGCCTATGAGGGTGCATGGCTTAAGGAGGGTATACTGGGATTCGTCAGGGTAGTATGAGGCTGCCTGCGGAAGTTGCGACTTTGGTAGGCTTAAACAGGGCTTGCTAATGCTAGGGGTGCTTGTTTTGGGCATGTGGGGAAATAGGGGCCTGAGTCATCTGTAAAACCTCTCATTGAAATTCAATACTACAATATGCATGGGAATCAAAAGTTTGTAATAAATAGGACGTGTATACGGCCCTAGATATTACAAACATGCATAACACCCCTAAACCCTAAACCTTGCAACCCTAAACCCTAAAACCCGAAACCCTGAATCCTAAACTTCCTAAACCCTACCGAGACCCTTAAATGTAGTGCAGTTTTCGGGGTTACTTTAGTTTCTTCCTACAGGATCCGAACCACAAACAAGGTACTCACGTAAGGGTCTAGGTATGTTCTGAGACTAAAGCCCGTGGGCCAAGTTGAGCGTGTAAGGTTTAGGGTTTAGGGCTTAGGTTGCCTTTCTTCTTCAATAACCTGGCCCAAAAAGTTCAAACTGTCAATGACACACAAAAAATCTAAGGCCCAAACAGTTGAAACTTTCAAGGACAGACAAAAGATCTAAGGCCCAACAAGTATAAAGTTCTCCCATTGGCTAAGTAAGGGTCTTGTTTTGTGCCAGCGGCACTTGCCCAGAGCTGACAAAGGTGAACTACTTAGAGGATCATGGGAGTTAGCAAGTAAGGTTTATAAGTACCTTAATTGGAGTTATAATGAAATATAACCGCAGCTACCTTGTTACAAAACCCAAACTACGTAAGTACTATGATTCTCTAAGTAATCTTCGGCCTGCTTGTCCGGTATTAAGGGGAACTCAAGGTTACCCTTTGGGATTTTGTAGGGATAGTACTGTTGATGATAGAAATCCTGCAATACCTTAAGGATCCTAAACTATGGAAATGACGGTACATTCCGTATTATGGGTAATGCAGGATTTATATCATCAACCGTAGTACCCCGCAGAGGTGAAAGGTTACCTACTCTACTACTAAGCAGGGATGTGGGCTGAGGGCTGCTTTTGGGTTGAGGCTTTTCTTGCATACTTCGAGCCTTGCAAGCTTCTAGGTAGAGTTTAGGGTTTAGGGTTAGGCTTAGGGCTTGGGGATACCGCTGGATCCGGACATCGAGGCGTTTAGAGCAGTTCTTTTTGTGAGGTTTAGGGTTTAGGGCCCGGGTCTGGCAGGATGTTTCAGGAACCATCGTCCAAGTCCTCGGTGGTACAAATAATGGTGCATGGTGACACACTCATCAGACTGCGAAGCCGCGAAGCCCATAGCCAGATAGCTTGCCCTAGGCTTCCAGGGACCTAATTATTGGGTCCTTAAGGGGTCTAGGGCCCTAACTATAAGGTCCTTGGAAGCAAGGGTTGACAATCTGCAGTCCAAAGTCCAGAACCCGCAAAATGCCGATCTGGCACCTCTCAGCCCAGAGCCCAGAAGTCAACTCCCCTTATGGGCGGGACCTAGTTCCATGCTCACGCGCGTCTATCTGTAGGTCTATGTCTATGCCTTTGTCGGACACTCCACGCTTCCTACAGCCACCAGCAACCGACTTAAACCCTATAACCCTGAACCCTAAACCCTCAACCCTAAAACCCTAAAGCCCTAAAACCCTAAAGCCCTAAAACCCTAAAGCCCTAAAACCCTATAACCCTAAAACCCTAAAGCCCTAAAACCCTATAACCCTGAAGCCCTAAAACCCTAAAGCCCTAAAACCCTATAAACCTTAGCCTGGCCTCGACATGACCCGCGGTATATGCCGCCCTGCATGCGGTAGATAAGGGTGTGTTACCCCAGCCTCGGTGATGCTCTCAGGTTGCCACATGTGTAGTTCTCTAAATTAGGGTCCCTTTTAGGGTTTAGGGAAGTTTAGGGTTTAGTGTAGTTCTCTAAGTTAGGGTCCCTCTTTAGGGCCCTTTCGATAACGGTGCCGTGCTTTTTTGGGGACCTCAAAAGGGACTCAAAAGGGACTCCAAATAGCCCAAAGTAGGTACCATTTATAGACTTTAGACCCCAAATTAGGTACTATTTGTATACTTGGAGCCCTAGGGAAAAGGGACTCTAGCTTAGAGAAATACCCACATGGGCTCGGGTTTGCTCTGGTCCGAGGGGCCTGGAGGCTGAAATCCCGGTTCGCAGGACTGTGAGGGTCTGTGTTGTTTGGGATGACAGGCTCGAACCATGGTGTCTGCACCCTGAACCCTAAACCCTAGGCCCTAAACCCGAAACCCTAAACCCTAGGCCCTAAACCCAGGCCCTAAACCCTAAACCCTAGGCCCTAAACTCTAAACCGTAAACCCTGGGCCCTACAACCCTAAACCCCAAACCCACAGACTAAGCCCAAACCATGGGGTTCGAGCTTGAGGCACGGATCTACGTAGCAATGCTCCCTCGAAACCCAAAGCTCCCAACGCTGAATCCTTCAAGCCTTAAACCTTTGCACAGAAGCTGCGAACCCCAAACGTTAAACGCTCCGGCAACCCAAGCAGTGAAATGCAGGGGTCGGAATAAAAAGAACTTACTTAAGTTTCCTTGTAGATCCTGTGCCGGCAAACCTCATCCTTAGTTTCAAAACAGCACTATACAACCCCCCGAAGTCATAAAAAATCCTGCTACAAGCCCCTCCAGCTCCCCCATCGAAACTCCTACTAAATCCTAAACCCCTATAGCTCCCATTGTGGAAAATCCTACTAAATCCTAAACCCCTATCGTTCCCATTGTAGAAACTCCTACTGAATCCTAGACCCCTTATGGCTCCCATTGCAGAATCTCCTACTAAATCCTAAACCCCTCGAGCTCCCATCCTAACTCCTACTAGATCCTACACCCCTATGACTCCCCCATCGAAACCCCTACAGATGATCCTAATCTAGAGGCCTTCATAATTAGAATAGGGTTTTGAGGCCCATTATACCAT
>CAJNJA010056275.1:0-24445 GCA_905231915.1 Symbiodinium necroappetens | reverse complement strand
CCGTAAATCATAATCTGAAGGCCCCTATAATTTAAGGTATATGACTTAATTAAGGTGTATTGGGCTCTTTGGGTTAGGTAAGATTCAGGGTGTACAGCTTAAGGATGGGAATTTGGGGTTTAGGGTGTATACGGATGAGAGGGCTTAGAGGCTTCAGGGTTGAGGGCTTTTGGGGGTTTAGGCTCCAAGCTCAGCAAACTTGACTAAGGCTGATGAACAATACCTTATGTAGCAAGGGTCATACTATTTAGGGTCTTCTTTTCTGGAAAGCCCATAATGAACATGGTAGATGTCATACATAACACTATTACCAAGGGGACTAGTGATCGTAGTGATCATAGCGATGCTGGCAACAATCTGGGATCGCCAAGCTCACCTGTAGCTGGTCGGAAGCGTCAGGGTACTGGGCGGCCAACAGCCTCAGAGTTCCGAGGATTTGGGTTTGAGAGGGTTTAGGGTTTAGGGGCTATAGGGTTTAGGGTTTAGGGGTTTAGGGTTTAGGTTTCGGGTTTAGGGTTTTAGGTTTAGGAGTTTCGGGTTTAGGGTTTAGGGGTTTATATTTAGGGCTTAGGGTCTAAGAGTAGATTTAAGGCTTCTTGCGGCTTGAGTTGGGGCTGTAGGGGTTCTTTAGGGTTTAGGGATGTAGTTCAGCAGGAACCCCTTTGCAGAGTCTTTTGCTGGGCAGTAGGCAGCAAGCGCCTGGTCAGGATCCTCTACGAAAGCCCACTGAAACTCCAAAATCATCAACCCTAAAACCCCAAAAAACCCTAAACCCTAAACCCTAAAACTTCAAAAAAACACCCTAAATCCGTAGCCCCGGTCTGAGACCCTAGAGTGCGAAGTCGGCCAAGACGCGCGTGCCTCGCCGAATGGTGAAAGGAGCTGCCGAAGTGCACAGAACAAGGCTCGTCCAGCGACAGAAACCTTCGGGGAGGTCAGGGCTTTAGGGTTTAGGGGTTCGCAGTTCAGGGCGTAGGGCTTTAGGGCAGAGAGGGTTTAGGGCAATAAGGCTTAGAGGTTCAGGGTCTAGGGTTGAGATGGGTGGAATTAGGCCTTAGGGGTTCAGGGTTTAGGGCTTTTGCTGCCGATTGGCATTGTTTGTTCAGCAGTTCAGCACAGTGTCAAAATCATATCTGCAGTCTGAGATTTCAGGCCTTCGGCCTTTCTCCTTAACTCGAAACAGTACGGTTGCGATCCCGCTCGCCTTTTTTTAGAGGCGTCCTGTGGTTGGGAATGAAAGACCACGTAACATGGTGCCAGCTCCTTCAATCACAAACAGAACGAGAGTTTCGAACGGCTGCTAACTCGAGCCCATCCGGCAATGTCGACCCCGCATATTCCCAAGGAAGCACACCCTCTGCACCGTACTATACTGTACTATGCTATGCTTTGCTATACTCTACTTTTGCTAGACTATACTGCATACTATACTCTATACTATACGATATATTATACTATACATTATACCTCATACTATGCTTCATACTACTATGTTATGTACAAGACTAGATACTATGCTATAAACTGTATACTTTCTACTCTATACTCTGTACGATATGGCTTTTGGATATACTATATAAAATATATTATGTGCTACATTATCTACTGTACTATACATTGTTAATATATAGTATACGACATGCGCTTAACATTTTACTATATACTAACTACTAAACACACTATGTACCATACTACCTACTGTACTATATGATATACTGTACAACATTTTATATACTACATACTGTATACTGTATACTATATACTGTATGCTATATGCCACTAGACTATTACGATAAGATACCACTCTTGTACTGTGCTAAGTATCCTCCTATACTACCATACCACTATACCCGCTACACTATACTTTACACCTCTGTACTACCATTCTATACTACTAGACCATACTGTACTATCTCATGATACACTATCTTGTTCTTTACTATACTATATTGTGCGATACTATACTCTCTTCGTGAAGGCCGTTTTCTCTCCAAGCGGCGAGTAGATGCCCTCAAAAGCATCGATGCGCGTGAACTTTTTCTTGGCCTCCTTCGAGGCGAACTCTCATGTGGTCCACCCTTCTTTTACACCCTTCATAGTACTGTACCCGTAACCTTACAGTACGCACCCCCCCAATAGTTAAAAGGAACCTCTGTAGGACACTTCAGTGTCGAGTGTGCGGGTTCAGGCCTTGGTGTTCGGCCGTTAGACTTCAAGGTACATTCGCCAGGACATTACCATAAAAGCACTGGGCATATGAAAGACCCGCTTCATGCGTAGACATGAACAGGAACTGTGAGTAAGCAAGTATGTTGACATGTGTATTTACACGAACACACACACACACTTTTATATATATATATATGTATGTATGTATGTATGTATGTATGTATGTATGTATATATTTATTTATTTATTTATTTCTTCAAATTGTAAATACATCTGTATACATGTGCTCATGTGTATATATATATGTGAAAACAGATGCATATGATTGAGTTTATCTACATTGTACATACTTATGTATATCTACGTACATGCTCTCAGCTTCTCCTGACTACCTACAGTCTTGTCTGCACATCTGCATGGCACCGTGCGTTAGTGTGAGTGGGTGTGTCTGTGTGTGTCCACTGTGTGTGCAGAGGGAAACTATCCACCTGTGGATGTTTGAACGGATGTATGTATGTGATGTAAAGATGTATGTGCCATGTCCCTACACGCAGGGGGCGAAGCAGGCACCTGCGCCGCACTGTTATCCAACATGCAGGTCTGAATCGCCTATTATATATGTATACATATATATATATATGTATATATATATCTATATATATATATATTACATACATAAATGCATGCATGCACAAATACATACGTACATGCATACATACGTACATCCACACATCATCGTAGCTCACGGACGACATGCGGGCCGTCGCAGCACACGGGACCTGAGCCCTAAATCCCAAATCCTGAAGACTGCATTGGAACCCTACACCCCAAAGACCCTAAACCCTAAACCCCATACCCTAAACCCTATACGGTGCTAAACCGCATAGCCTCGCCACCGACTCGCTGCTCGGTGCTTTTGGCGGCCGAGACAGCTGCCTGGCCGCGGGAGCTCTTGGCATCTTCCTCTCGGCTTGGGATGACATGTCCTGGGTTAGGGGTTTAGGCTTTTAGGGTTTGGGGTTTAGGGCTTAAAGGGTTTGGGCCGGTTACGTTTTGGGGGTTTAGGGTTTAGGGTTTCGACTTTAGGCGTTGTTGGACTGCCGGCTCTTGTTGGGGCGGGTCAACCTGATCCTGCTCTGTGCCGCGCAGGTCTCTGTGTGGAGGTCTGCGCTGACCCAGCAATGGGTCTTCTGAGATGAAAGTGTCACAAGACACTCTGGCATGGGCCCGAAGCCCAGAGATTAGGCAACCTGCAGCCTAAGGTATATCTGCAGCCCCCCCCAAAACCCTCTTTAAAGAAAACATATACAACAGTTACAACACTCATAGCCAAGAACCCTTCAAAGTGGAGGTTTATTGGAGCTACATTTAACCCTAAACCCTGAAGCCTAAAGCTGAAAACCTGAACCCTAAACCCTTAACACCCTTAACACCGTAAACCCTAAACCCTAAAAACTAAAGCCTACAGCTTAAAGCCCTAAACCCCTAAACCCCTAAACCCTAAACCCTAAACCCTAAACCCTAAACCCTAAACCCTAAACCCCAAACCCTAAACCCTAAACCCAACTCCGATGGCCTGCTTGGCTGCCGCCTTTTGCTTCTGCGACTTCTCGGCCATGGTTGGCGCCGCGGCTGGGTTTCCGGGTTTAGGATCTAGGGTTTAGGGGGTTTAGGGTTTAGGGTTTAGGGTTTTGCAGGTTTAGGATTTAGGGCTTAGGGGATAAACGCAAAGACTAATGACACCGTTGCCATAGTCTGGTTACTCAGAGTACTACTGATGGCACGAATACGAAAAAGGCACCTAAAAAGATACGAACACGAATCAATCAACAACCGGTTCCTGATGCAAAAGCCGACAACTCATCAAACCAACAAGCACTGACCTCAGGATCTTAAACATATAACTACCCATGGGCTCCTAAGTAGTTCCTGTTTATGGTTCATTTTTAGAATCCTATAAGGTAATCCCAAAATGGAACTACTAAGGAGCCTATGGTTATACTAGGAGCAGGCTCCGATCTTTTTGTTCTGGGGCTTGTAAACCCTAAACCCTTTTGGGAAGGTGAAGAACGAGGCTGGAGGTCCGTAGAGGTCGGGCTGGCTCGGTCTCATAGCGTAGTGGGTCACCCGTACTCGAGCAGAGATGTACATGTGTTGACAGTGATATAGCTCTACATATATATATATATATACATACATATATATATATATTAAGAATTAGTACACACACATACACGTATGTACAGACACAAAGATTCACGGTATATTGCAGATGTGTAGATATAGGGTGTATATAAATATAAATAAATAAATATAAATATAAATATATATATATATTGTGAGAGAGAGAGAGAGTTCTAGTTACACATGAACAGATATGTCGATATATTGCGAGAACTCATGAAAAGCTGTGGAAACGCATCGCTGCGCTCTCAAGGTCTGGAACTTGCAAGGCTGCTTGCGCTCAAGTAATATGGGGGGGCCTTACTAAACATAATGGGTCTTGGGTTATATTATTGATATACTATATTACATGTACAAGTATAGTAAAGCTTAATGCATGGGGACTTTGAGGCGAATCTAGCATCATTAAGATATATTCCGACTCCTATGTGATGCAACACCCCTGAGAAGCCCCCGCTAATGGCACAATGCTCCGGCGGGTCAGCAGCTCTTCAATCTCTCGCGTCTTGTTTTACACATCGGGCAAACATCAGTTTCTCGAGAAATTTAGGGTTCGGGGGTTTAGAGATTTGGGCTTCGGTTTCTGTTTTTTTTTTGGGCCTAGGGTTTAGGGATTAGGGAAAAGGGTTTAGGGATTGGGGTTTAAGGGGCTCGGGCCCTCCAAAGGGCCAAAGCCTGAGACTGACTCAGGCCTGGATGCGGCTGGACCTGCAGCAGGGAACTTGAGTCGACTCCCCTCTCCGTAGTGGGGTTTAGCGGTTTAGGGTTTAGGGTGGGACTGGGGGAATATACCAAAATGATAATCCCATGTTATAAGATCTAGTTCCTATATCCATGAACTCATAAACCCCATTAAGAACCAGGGACCTTGCTTCGATGATCCCCGGCTCCCGAAAGCTGAACTCCTTGGCCTCGCGAGCGAAACCAGCTGCGAACAGTCGAAAACCTGGCGCAAGCATACGGTGTAGAGTTTAGGGCTTTGGGTTGTGAAATTTCAAAAACAACCAAAACAAATCATACAATCTAGTATCGCTGATCTAATGCCGTAATTCATATAAATCAGACAAAGATAAGACATGCTGGCACTGCAGAGTTCTCTCTCCACCTAGGCAGCCCTCACAGAAGCCGTCGCAGTGTCTACTCATCAGGTGCTACAACACAAGTTTCAGTCCAGACCTCTGGATGCGCCACGTTGAAGGTCGGATTTGTTGGATCCATCCTTGCACGTTCCGAAAATGTTCCTTGCACACCGCTCTCAGTCTTAATATATACACGTCTGTCGCCGAGCGACCATTCTTATGCAGGGAACCGGGCGGCAAGGTTGAGAACGGTTTAATTATAGGGCTTTCGAGTCGAGGATACCATGGCAGGCAACACATCTACCTGCAACTGTTCGGAAATAAACCCACAAACAAACACACACACACACACACACGCACGCGCGCGCAGACTCGCATGTTAATGCGTGTATGTTCACATAGATTCTGTACAGCAATCTAGAGTCCGAAGAACTACCCAGGGACATTGAACCATGCAGGTCGGGTCGGTGGCAATTTCACTACACCCGTCTTGACAACCAACTTCCCGAGCTGAGGCAAGAAATTGAAGGGCTCTGTAGGCCTGCAGAGCATCCGGGAGTAGAAGAATGACAGGCCTTGAGCCTCCTAAGGACCTGGGCATCGTAGCATCTCCAGGGCATCTTACATACATATCTCCTTCAAGAAGTCTGTGTGGTAAGTGATGGTCTGAACGGCCGCTAACATGCCCTATTGAAGCCCCATTCCGCAGATCGGCAGGCAGCTTGGCACAGGGCACGAGTGGTCGCTGAGAGAGAAGCTCAGATGACACTTCTGCCTGAGCCAATGTTCACAATTCAACGCCCTGTCCTTCCACAAAGGCCTCATGCTGATCATGAGAAGGGTAGCAGCAAGAACATAAAAAAGAAACACAAACAAATGATAACAAACAGGGCGGACTACTGCTGCTGCTCCCTCCTCCTCCTCCTCCTCCCCGTCCCACTACAATTACCACTACCACCACAACCACTAACTACCACACCAGTACTACTGCTACTACGACGACGACGACTGCTGCTGCTACTGCTGCTGCTGCTGCTACTACTACTACTGCTACTGCTACTGCTACTGCTACTGCTACTGCTACTGCTACTGCTACTACTACTACTACTACTAGTAAATACAGCTACTGCTGCTGCTGCTGCTCCTGGCCCTGCTTGTGTTCCTGCTTTTGCTGTTGCTGCTGCTGCGGCTGCTGCTGCTAATACTACTACTGCCCCTCGTGCTCCTCCATATCCTCCTAGTGACCTAGTGGTCCTGGCATAACCTGTCGTGCGGAGAATCACGAACAACTGTCCATTGACCCTTTCCCAGAATACCACTCCCGCTTCGGTTAACGCTTCTCTTCTGTGGGCGCGGGTACGCCAAAGAAGCGTTTCCGGCTCACGGACAGCGGCTCTCACAGACGGGAGCAGGCCGCATGGGATGCTCGGATGCGAATATGGGTTCTCGCCCACATCGTACGGGGCACGGCGGTAGATTCTGCAGTGCAATACATTAAATAACAATCGAAGTCCAAACTCTGGATTTCAGAAGCCCACCTTGCTGTAGAAGTTTGACCAGACCACAGAAATTTGGTCAAAGTTCGACCTCTGCCAGCAGAGACCCTCGTTGCACAGCTTCAGTGATGAGGATCAGGCGCGGGGGCTGAGTTTAGAGCTCGCCAAGGGATTCCTATACAGATCCAGGAAACAAGTAGAGTAGAAGGATGTAGCCAGCCGCAGAATTATTCTGAAAGTTAAGGCCGAATTGCGCGAGATGCCGGCAGCTCTGGTGGTCTCTGTGTTTCTGTGGAAGACACGGCACCCCCTGAGACTCATGCAGTGCCGCCATCGCGCTGGCGATGGCTTCTTGCCTTGGTAATGGGGCGAAAATAGCAACAAGAGCACGGCTTGCGCTTAGGGCTTAGGGTGTAGAGTTAAGGGTTTAGGGTTGGAAGACAGCTTCATGACATGTAAACACTAAACCCTAAACCTAAACCCTGAACAGTGAAACAGGGCTTGAAGCTTCACAGGCAAGACCACGGCCTTGGCCCCGCGTTTGCTCGAAAGGTTGATGATGTTCACTGTCAGCAGCGAAGAAGCAATAATGTGGGGGCCCTGATCATGAGCACAGGGTTCATGGGTCTACTGTAGTAACTGTATAGTATGCTTGTAACAAGGAGCCCTAGCCAATGTCATTTGACATTCAGGCTTCTGCATTTGAGCTTTTGGGCCGCATTGTTCAGTGCAACACAACATGCTGCGCTAGATACAGTCACACTTCGTCTAAAAAAGTATTGTGGCAAGCACTATTAACCGGACTCTTGTGCCTCCTGCACAGCTGATGCATAAACGGCGCCCGGCCAACAACAAGGATAGGCTCTACGTATCTCTACGTATGCTACTGCTGTGAGAATCACGCTGTGGCTGGCAGCATGAAATGAAGACAACAACCTTTCTGACCGTGATCACGAGCTACGACATATGTAGAGCCTGATCAATAGCCACCCTCCGTTTACATGCCCGACCGATAGTATCCTTATGTATCATCCCTAACCAGAGAAGAAGTCCAGTATTGAGTTCCGGCGGCTGGAATCCCGGAAGCCTCAAACACTGAACCCTAATACCCCCTGAAGCCTAGACCCCCTTGAACCCTTAAGCCCCTGAAGTCTAGAACCTTAAGACCCCACTAAACCCCCTAAACCCTAAACCCTACTAAACCCTAAACCCCTCACCCTCAAGGCCCCCGACTGATCTTTGGGCTTTGACTGGGCGGACACGTGGATTGCCACCCTTGGAGAAGGGGGCATTAGGATTTAGGGTTTAGGGTTCTTAGTTTTTTTTTATTATGGTTTAGGGCTTGTATCTTTTGGGGTTTAGGGTTTAGGGCTTTCAGTTTTTCGGGTTTAGGGTCTAGGGTGTTTAAGGTTAGGGCTTCTAGGGTTTAGAGTTTTTAATGTCAGAGGTCCCAGGCAGCTGATTCTGGTTCCCTGCTGCGGCTATATGGGCAGTTCTCTAAATTGGGGTTCGTGTTGGGGTACATTTTTGTAAGGGTGCCGTACTATACTGGGTACCCAAAAAGGGACCCTAATTTAGAGAACCACCCATATGAAACATGATCATGTTTGATCCTTATTGGGCTTTGTTAGAACGGGCATGTAAAGTCGTAGCCAACAATGATCCAGAGATGAGGTCCTCAACGAACTGTCCTTTTCTGCCCGCCGATGTGCTTTCGACAGGAGACTTAAAAGTTGCCCAAAGGAGCCCCAAACCCCAAACCTTAAAGGGTTTAGGGTTTAGGGTTTTGGGGTTTTGGGTTTAGGCCTTAAGCCCTAAGACTGGAAGAGGGCTGGCTTTCCGCAGCAACTTTTTGGCTGTCGACTTCAGGCTGTGCTTGATCACCAGTTTCGCTGGGAAAGCACGCTCCATGTCTTGTAGTCCTGGCAAGAGGCGAGAGCGACAGAGACACAGGAAGACATCAAAACAAATGAATGGTCGTCATTCTTTGTGGTTAGAAGAAGCAAGCCCATGTATGCACGGCTTGGAACCAACTAGTGTCATAAAGTGCGCTATTCGAGGAAAACATGCGCATTGCAGCAGTGCATCAATGCAAACATCTGTTTAACATGCGCTTATAGCATCGGCTCCACATATCCAAACGGTATAAGCTTCGATAGAATGCCAGATGTGAGCTGATATCATGCACTGCACTACTACATTCCATACCCATAGATACATACGGACCTTTAAACCGGGTTGCTGCCAAACACCTCGAAGTATTCCAGCAGCTTGCAAACTACTGGTGTCTGTGTGTGTGCGTGTTGCGGATGCTTCCGCATGTCATATCTGCCGATAAAGCTATGCTACTCACGACAAACCACAACATGTCACAGGTAATTGCTGGAAATTGCAATATGCTATGAGCCGATGTATTCGATCACCCTATCTCGTATCATCACATCCTGCGCAAGATCGAGTTGGCTTCACATGTTAGTTTTATGATGCAGTCGACGCATTATAGGGCGCTGTTTCTCCAACTCGAAATTACATGATCAGCTGCATACTATGCATCTCATGGCAAGATATATGATAAGGGCCTTGTGTGGAAGTTGCTGATGTGGCTAAGAAACTGATGCGAAAAAGACACGTAAGAACCGCCAGTTCTGCTTGCGTGCGATCCCAGCATCATGTCTCCAACCCGGGCGGCCCTTACTTCTGCTCATTCTTTGGCCGAATCCCACAACTTTGAGAGGGTTCTGTTGCGCTCGAGTGCACCCCTGCCTTCTTCGCCAGGGTGATGGTGATCCGCTTCCCTTGGCTGACGCGCACCTCGTGCTGTCATGCTGAAAAATGCTCCAACAGTCTAACGAAGGGGCCTTAACATTTGCAATCGGTTGCGGTGCATATCGTAGAAAAACAATAGGAGGAATATAAGGGGATACTACTGCTACTAATGATCCAGGCCTCTATCGTAAGGTCTAGGAGCCAATCCCTAAACTCTTATCATCCATGTCCGATGTGACAGACAGTCGCAATGTCCCCATCCTGAGCTCTGGCTCTGTGCTACTGTCCCTGGTCCTGGCCTTGCAACGATCTGGTATGATGTCCTGGCATCTGGCAAATCTTGCAAACAACTGAAGAGGACTTCCGCAGCCCCACTGCTCAGATCCCCAACTTGCGATCACGAACCACAGCAATGAATCTATCTCCAACCATGCCTCGTTACTGCGTCTACGTCTACAACGACTCCGGCAGGCACCTAGCTACAAATGCTGACCATGTAGTGCGACCCCTAAAATGTCAACCAGTAACGCTGACGCATGCTCGATGATGGCTAATACGAGTACTGCTTCCACAGAAAAGAAGAACCTGAACAACCCACCACTGTTTCGGAGCTCCCGACTTTAACTAGAGTACGATTTATCCCCAACACCCTGTTCTTATGACTGTTTTCCGTTTTCCGTTTCAACTACAGCGGACCATGCTCTGATAACATGAGGTCATTGAGCTTTTAGGAAAACCTCAACTCTAAACATCTAAACATCGCTAAACCCTAAACCCTAACCCTGAACTCTAAATCCTAAAAAGCCTATCAAGACCGTGTAAAACCTCATAGCCACAGCACACTGAAGAAAGACCACATACCGTGTAGTCTGTATAGTCCTAGAGCCACCGTTCAGGACGCTCTAACTACAATGCGGAACCCTATGAGGATGATATACAACAACAAAAGTTCCTTGCCCTCCCACTCCTCCATCAAGCCACGTACGCGCAGCTCGAACTTGGAACCATCCGTGCCGGTGACCGTCCTTAGAGACGACTATGGGGTTCCTTTGAAAGGCGTCGATAAACTCTCGCTCTCTCTCTCTCTCTCTCTCTTTCTCTCTCGCTCTCTCTCGCTGTTTATAGTTAGAGAGATAGATAGACAGATAGATAGATAGATAAATCGATAGATAGAGGGTTCTCTTCGTTTCTATCGGTTTCTATACCCGCAATACTCCAAACCTACAAAAGCCCAACTTGCATTGTTCCTTTAGGTTTCAGAAACGGTCTTGTCCTCCGGGCTTTCTGCAGACAAGAGGAATCAGGGCTTATGTGGCGGTTAAGGTGTCGAGTGTAGAGTTCTTGCGAAAGTTAGCGGTGCCATTTTGGTGTCAACAAGAGCTCTAGAATACTGCGTCGACGTGCTTGGGGCAGGATTTGGAGATTGCATGAAGGATGTGTAGATACATATATGGCAGGTCGTCATTTGGCTTCTGGTGTCTTGCTGAGGCGTTTGGGGTCTCCTAGCGAGCCGAACATGAATGCTCATAGCAGCTCTTGAAGGATATTGGAATCCATAACCTCGCTTCCAAAAAACAGAATCGAGCTTCTGCCCCTAAACCCTAAACATCCCTAAACCCTACACCCTTAAACCCCTAAAACCCTACACCCCTAAACCCCTAAGCCCTAAACTTTTGGGCACATGCTTCGGGTCTGGGCTCTAGTTGGCCTCTTCGTTTAAAGCGACTGCGCCAAGCTTCAGAAGGAAGCTCCGTGTCTGAAAGTCTGCCTGGCTCGCACGAGGCATGTTAGTCCGAGGCATGTCCGGGCTAAGGCTGCAGTTTTGGGTTTAGGGCCTTGGCTTTAGGGTTTAGGGTTTTAGAGTTTAGGGTTTAGGGCTTTTGGGTTTAGGGCTTTTAGGGTTTTAGGGTTTTAGGGTTTAGGGTTGAAGATCGTGGGTGGCAAGCGGAAGGAAAGAACGCAACATCATGAATTGGTTCCGGTTCTAGTTGCAGGTATATACTGGTGAAAACCAATTCAGCACTTGTAAAGCTTGAGATATGACTCACCACATGGAATGAGTTCTTTGCGACTCTGCCCTGAACCCTAAACCCTAAACCCCTAAAACCTAAACCCCTAAACCCTATACCCAATCCCTCAACCCTAAACCCTGATCCCCTAAACCTTAAACCCTAATCCGGAGTATACCTTTAACTCCAAGGTGGCTCAGTTCCGAAGCGCCTTCGCCTGGATAGTTTCTGCTTAGGGTTTTGCTGGTGATGGTAGAAATCCTGCATTACCTGAAGGACCCTAAGCTATGGGAATCATGATATTCTCCTTATTATTAGTACTGCAGGTTTATATCATCAACCGTAGGGTTTAGAGGAAAGGCGTGAAACCTGGAGACGAGAGTGGGAGTAGAAATAGCCAAATAGCGGCTCAAATGACACTGCTCTTGTGAGGATGGTCATGTGCGACAGCATTTAGTTGATGGACAGCGGCTGCAACAATCCACAGGAGAAAAAGCCGAAGTCTCAAGAGACGTCTAGCAGCAGGGCCCTGACTAGCTCCAGCCCTCGCGAGGCTTTGGCCAATGTCTAGACAGCTGTGTTCCCATTTAGGATAGGGGCCGTAGGAATCAGAATAGGGTTTTGGGGAGAAAGCTATGATAGCATGATTATAATGAGGGGCCCCTAAGGAGTAAGGATGGTAACTAAATTCCGACCACGACATTAGCTGCGAAGCCTTAACCCTAAAGCCTAAACCCTAAACCCTCAAACACTAATCCCTAAACCCTCAAACCCTAAACCCTAAACGCGGCTTTGTTGGTTTGCAGTAGAACCTGTCACAGAAGGTTTCTCTCGTGCGGCATGAGCCAACGCTCCTCGAATATGCAGGAAACATTGATAGCTAGCATACGGTTCTGGGTTGCATTTTATTATAAACTTTAGTCATGATGAATTATGTAGACACCTCCATATCACAGCAGTTGCCACTCCATAATTACTGCATACACCTGTTTGGATCCAGGGATAGGGATTAGCCTCCTAAAAACTCTGCCGATGGAGAGGCTGCCGGGCCATATGCCGTGCACATGAGCCTGAGTAGTGCTGAGTCGCCCTAAGCCCTACCCATAGGCTCCATAGTAGTTCATTTTCATGGTTTTATGGTTTATAAATAGAAATCCTATAAGGACATTCCCAAAAAGGAACCACTAAGGAGCTTATGGGTAAACCTTGGGTCAAGCGACACAAAAAGGGTGAAAGGTTACTCCCTGAACCTCTGAACCCCGGTAGCCCCCCAAAATCCTAAACCTTATGCCCCAAACCCCAAACCAAAGCTTCAGCCAAGGCCCCAAACCCCGAAGGCCCTACACCCTCTGCCTCAAGCAGTAAACCCCATCCGACGACCTCGACCCTAAACCATAAACCCTAAACCCTAGACCCTAAACCCTAGACTCTAAACCCTAAACCCTAGACCCTAAACCCTATAAACCCTATAAACCCTAAACCCTCAACCATATCCGACGCTTGCACCTTGAGCGCATCGGGACGCCGGCCATCGCCGGCCGCTGCCACAGCAGCTGGAGACGAGGACTCGCTGACCTTTGAGTTTGAAAGGGTATGGGGACTTAGGGTTTAGGGTTTTTTTTTCAGCGGGCTGGCAGAACTCTCGCGAGTGCACACTGACATGCAAGGTCTCAGGGGGTGCCTAGCCAAGTTCCCAAACACCAGGAAGTGGCCGTGGCAGAGAAAGGTCGACTGGCTCGATTACCGCTCGCTCTCCACGAGCGGTGGCACGCCAGTGACGCATTGCGCAGCTTCCCGTGCTCCGCGCCAGGAGATGCTGCGCAACAAAAATGGCACATTGAGCAAGTTCACTACGGGCAAGGTCACCTTGGAGAACTGCGAGCGGCATATCCTCGATCGACAACGCATGCTTGACGACTAGCTCAACGAGACGGTGAACCTGAGCCTCACCAATCTCGGAGCACGCAGCTGGTAACCAGCCTGTGAAGATCTCTGGAACCCCAGAGGTTTGCTCAATTGCTTCGGTGGAAGGCACTGGTGGTCTAAGGGTGGCCCACCAGGGAGAAGGGCCGAATGAACGGCAGGCGGGCTTCCAAGCATAACGCGAGGAGGCTGTAACCTCCTCGGTGTGCACCACATCCGCGGCAGACCAGACAGCTAAGCAAGCGTGCTGTTTCCGCAGGTGGTCACGGAGTCGAGCGGTGCTCCAAAACTCAACTCCGCATGCCTCGCACCTGGACCCGCTGGCGACTTCTGTGGCTGTGGCTACTTTGCCATGCACTTTGCGTTGGTGAGCGGCCAGCGCGGCGGCAGAACTGCAAACCACGTGACAAGTTGCACAGCGAAAATGAGCTGAGCCGGAGGCCTTGTCCTCGAAGTGGACAAAAAAGGCACCGGCCTCCCTGGCCGCAGCAAAGTTGGCCCATCGCTGTCTTGCATCCTGTCGACAGCGTTTGGCATGATCCCGGCATTTCTTGGCGTATCGTCGAGCCCAACTCTTAGCCCCCTCCGGATCTCGAACCATCTCGGCCCAGCAGAAGGTGCGGTGACAGCCAAGGGCTTCACCACACCGCCATATGGCATCGAGGACTTCCTGGTGCCAACTGCCAGAGTCAAACCAAAGATCCTGAATGACTGGGGATCCGTCAGCAAGAAGCCAGCTTGCATGCCGCAGTACATCAGCTGTACGTGCTTGTGCTGAAGACAGAGCCCCCAGGCAGGCATAGATAGCCGCATCGTCGAGTCCTCTGCTGGAAAAGCCACAGATGGCCCGGAATGTACGGCGGAGTGGTTCCGTATACGCGAAGTTGTAGAGCCGACGCTCCTGTTTGGTCTGGAGGAGCCACAAGCCCGCTCCGTGGCGGAAGCGGGTCAAAGGCATGCTCACCACCAGATCCAGTTTCTCGTCCGGCGAGAGGTTGGGATTGCGGACTAGTCTGGAAATGGCCTTGAGGAGGTCCCTGGCGAGAAAACGGCGCCTCGTGATGTCGATGGTGTCGAGGCCTGAGGCGTCAAGCTCACTGCCGAGGTGCGTGTAATGCTCAGTGAGGTGGACTTTAACCAAGCCAGTTGCAGTCTGCACCGCAAAAGTCGGTTCAGCCACACAAAGCCATTGCTTACGCAACTGCTGACTGTTGCGACCCGCAATGACCGGCAAAAATTCGGTCTTGCCCCGAGTGAAGTTCAGGCGTACTCCCGCTGACCTGAAGGCAGCTTCCACGACCTGGACCAGTGAGGAGGCCTGTTGCAGCAGCTGGTCTGGCACTTCGGATATGATGGGAAATGCAACATCGTCCATCCAACTGGGTGCCGGGAGATGCACGGCAGTAGTGTGTCCGATTCCAGGCAGGAGGGGCCGAATGCCTTGGATGTCAGACTCCTCAGAAATGTGGGCCAGCACTTGTCCAAGGACCAACTGAAAAAGGAGGTCTGCAAGCGGAGCTCCCGGGACAGTACCAGACCGCGCCTGGAAAAAATGAGTGGGGGCTCCTCCTATGCCATACCACGTGTTGTCGAGACTGGCCGCGATAAATCGTCGCACAGCGGTCGGCACACCAGAGCACTCTAACAAACCCGGCCCTGTGGCCTGTACGAGGAAGCGAAGTCGTGCCTCTTCTGTTGTGAAGATATCTTCAGCAAGCTGGCGGAGAAAGTCCTGCGGAGAGCAGGCATCTGAGCCAAGGAGGGACTCCCGGAGAAGGCTGTAGAAGGCGGCTTGCCCATCGACGAAAAGAATTCCGCCACACCTTTTGGAAGCACGGATCCTCCTCACAAGTCCTCTCACATGAGCACTGGCAACTTGCAAAGGATTGCCCGGGCGCGAGCCTCCTTGTGCAGGCTGACGTACGGTGTCAAAGGCTCGTAACAGATCTTGTCGAAGAGCTTTGGCGATTCCTTTGGCACCTGCCTCAAGAAGGAGGATGCTCCTCCAACCTGCTGTGGTGTGCGGGGGCTTGGAAGGTTTAGGGATCGCCGTAGCCAGGCCGCCCCTCCATGCGATGGGGCATTGACGTCTGAGCTGGCATTTGAGGATCAGTGCAATATGGTGGTGGGCTGCTTCAAGGGGGGCCGCCTGGTAGGCTTCCGCTGGTAGGGCAGTCCATCCAGCTGCTTTTCTAGCAGTCAGGCCACTAAAAGCACGCGCAAGCCCAGCGACAGACAGACAGCTTGCAACTGGAAAATCCTTCTCAGCATAAGAAGCTGGCCGCGTCACAATGTCATGAGCCTCAATGGAGGAAGCTCTTTCTGCTTCAGCAAAGTGTTCCCCAAGAAGCTTGAAGGAGTCCTCAACGACTTGTCCTTGGTCGTTCTGAAGCGCCGGGCAGAGCATGGGCGCACGGTACCGTCGGCCGGCCTTGGTGATGCGCCGACACAGTCTGTGGACGGCTTCGGTCCCCTGCGCCCTGGCTGCAACAAAAGACTGACGAAGAGACTCAGCGACATCCCGTTTAGCAGCTGACCTGATGCGCCTCGTGAGGGCCCGGACCTGTTCCCCCAGGAAGTTAAGGTAATCCTGCCATTCTTCAGGCGCCACAACGTGATGCATGTGTCGACGCAATCGACGTCTGTCTTTGATGAGCCCCCAGGTATGCGCCGACGTGACTGGGTCACGGGGTCTGTCGGCAAGTTTGGGGCAAACCCGTTGCAAACCTTGGTACAGGTGTTCATTGACAATCTGGAGGTGATCATCAACGGAGACATGCCAGGGAATGGACGGCATGGAATTGTATACCTGGCGCAGGGCAGCTTGACCAGCTGTCGTATGCAAGACTTCCGCGTTGAGTCTCTTCGGACGCCCTTGTAGGTGACCTCCTTGATTCCACTTGAAGGTCACAGCAACTGGCTTGTGATCGTGGCTCACATAGCCAACAAAGGACATCATTGGCCCCTCAACAAACATCCCTGAACTGATGCTTTGAGGACAGCAAACATAATCGATGCAAGATTTTTGTCCTTCGGGGCCGAACCATGTATGGAACGAGGATCCATCGACATCGACAAAACCCGAGGCACGCATGGCTTGTGAGCGCACGAACTCAGCAAAGCCTTTCTGATTGGCGGAGATACCAGAGCCTGGCAAACAGTGTACCTCTGGGTCGTGGTTGTGAGCATTGGCATCAAGAAGCAAAAGCGGGATGCTGTTGCAAGGCAGGCGACGCACAGCTTTGTGAAGAGAGTCCCACCATGCCTCGCAAACGGTCGCTCCAGCCGCACTGGTAGGACAGTGCGCAACGACAAAAGAGAAGGCTTGGTTTCCCGCCCTAGCAACAGCAAGCAGCACTCTAGGCTCGGCATGAATGATGCAAAAACTGGCGGGGTCCCAGAAAACCGGCTGGCCCTCAGCACGAGCAACTGGCGCCGTTTTGGCAAGCCACAGCTGACATCCAAGCTGCCCGTCTTGCCCGGGGCTGTGCAGAATATAAAAGTGCTCGTTGCTGCCGCGTCCGGTGGCATTGGTGCGAGTTTCTTGAAGGCCCACAACCTGCACGCTGCGATCATGAAATTGCTTACACAAGCTTTCTTGCTGCGAAACTGATTGGAGCGTGAGGCAGTTGTAAGACACAGCCCGGAACCGGAAACGTAGGCCGTATTTGACAGCACCCTGTTCAGGTCGCATATGCAACACGTTGACAGAGGGGTCCGCGACCACAGCAGCGTCGGGAAGGGCACCAGAACCAAGCGGAGCCGGCACGGCTGGATGTAGCCGTAGACATGTCCACAGCCAGGGCAGCACCTCGCTGGACTGTGCTTCGTGGAGACAGGCAGGCATTTCGGCTGAAAAGCTACCGATGGCTCCAGCTTTTGCCGCGGAATCCGCGAGTTCATTAAGGGGGTGGCCAGTGTGCGAGCGGATGTGAAACCATGCCGGTGTTCTTTGCACAAGATATAACAAGTGCTGCAAAGATCGACACACCTGAGCAAGATCTGAGCCGGCCTGGTCAAAACAACCAGCAGTAGCAACAGCCTGCGCAGAGGTAGAATCGTATCCAATCGTACTGGGCACTGGAATGCCCAGGCAAAAGGCCATAGCATAGGCCATAGCAGCGAGTTCTGTTTCAAAAACAGAATGCACGGCAGTGCCGAGTGTGTGATGGGAACCCGCCGTGTCGGCTTTGACAGCAACATATCCTGCCCATTTCCATAGGCCCTCATGGAGTCCGATAGCAATGATGGCCCAGCCACACTTGTCTGAACCCGCAAAAAAGGAGCCATCAACGTAGTACTGCATGGCTTCCGGACGGCTGGAAGAGTCAAGAACCGGAAGGCCTTGCAGAAACCTGCGGGTGGTAGGCTTGAGCTCGGGAAGGATACTCCAATCAGTGGAGAAGAGGCTCAAGTTGAATTGAGAGAAAATGAATGAAAACATGTCGCTGCTGACTCCAAGGAGAAGTCTACCAGGTCCTTCTCGAGGTGTCTCGCCGGGCAGGAGTTGGTCCAAATGCAAAACCTGAGGACGGGTAACATGGTTATGAGCCGTACGGCTGCTTACTGTCGGACCTTCATCCTCGGTTGCGAATGCCGCAGACTTCTCTGCCACAGGAAGGGGAGTGTTGTCGGTCAGAAATCGCCGTCCTGCTGGGGTGGGTATACCAGCGGGTCTGGTGCGCATGCGCTTCTGAACTTCGTCATCTCCGGATGGCCGCCGGGGAATCAATGAATCTCCCTTGGCTGGCTGATCAAAAATGATCTGACGCCGCGGTGCGCGCCGCGATGGCAAGCAAGCAAGGCTAGTTCCTCCGGTACTTGCAAGATTATGTGCGGGCGCACTTGAGGAAGCAACATGCTGTGACACCGTCACTTGAGGGAGATTGGCTCCCGTGCCGACATGCTCGTCTCCAGACTCGAGGACGGGTATAGGTTCCTCAGGTTCAACAAAGATGGGTTCGGGCGGCGGAGGACCAGCAGGGTCTGAAACCGCATGTTCCTCTTCTGACTCTTCCCCGAAAACGAAGTGGGGTTCCGGAATTTGCTGGAGGACATCCCCATGTCGGAGACCTCGTTGCGGATATAGCATGATGCGGGGATTTGCCGGCACACCAGGCAAAACTTCGGTGTCCGCGTGCACAAGCAGAACGAGAAGGTGCCCCGCGTGGCCAGGTGCTGGCGTCAACACGGTGCTATCCTGCCGATAGCGATAGCGGGTAACGAAATCAGCATCATGCGGGTGCCGAGTAGGGGTGCCAAGGACATTCAAACCTTCAGGAAAGCCATCAAGATTGTGTAACGCCGTATCGACCTGAAGAGCCGTGGGAGTAAGGCCTGTGCCGATCTGAAGGAAGATTTCCCCATGATGCGGGCCATAGACCCTAGCTGTACCCTCTGGCATGCGATGACTGCCCAGTTGCTTGCGTCGCTTGCGAAGGGACGCCGAGAAACCACTGCCTGTCAACGATACCTCAAGCGGCCAAGCATAAGGCCGAAGCATGGGGCAAAGAGCAAGCAGACTTCCTAACGGAACAACACCTGGGCACTGTGATCCGCTGCAAGGTTGCAAGTAATCGCCGACTCAGATGTGCCGCATGGCTGCGGCTTCGGGCACCCCATTGACAAAGAGGCGCCAACCGTTGTTGGTCCAATCTGCATCAAGAACCTGGCAGGTCGACTGCGTCGTGGGGTGCAGATTTACCTGAAGCTCTTGACCGAGGTGGCGCCCATCCCAAACCGTGGCAGTCTGACTCCCGTCCTGAACCACAAAAACAACTTCCTGATAGTAGCCCATGCGGAGAGGCTGGGCGCCGCTGAGCACAAGCAGAAAAGTGGAGGGAAGTGAGGCCTGGTTATGGTGCTGGACCAGCAGGTCAAAAACTAAGGTATCGATAGCACCATTATCAAAGGTGCAATCAACTGAGAAGCGATGGTGTCCTCGCAGCACAGTGAGCCGAAGTCCAGGCGGGTGTTGTCGCACCGGCCCTATTCTTGGTCTGTTGCCTCGTCCAGCTGTATCAGGGACACCAGTCGGCCGAGCTGGCCCCGTGTGAGAAGAGGCAGGTGCGCTCGGCCCTGTAAGGGCAGTGGCTCTGACGTGCTGCATGGCCCATAGATCCGACGGGAATTGCACAGGTAGGGCGCCCAGGCAGTCAAAGAGAGCAAGTGTGCCCCGTGACATCTCTGCTCGAAGGTCCCGAAGGAGCATCAGCTGTAGCTTCTGCAGCGCTTCATCTCGCAGCTCGCGGGAGAGATGTCGACTGGTAAGCACAGGTTCCTGGATTCCCCTAAGGTCCCATACCAGCGGAAACTCTTGCGGCGGTCGTCCCGCCTCCTTCAGGACGAGCTGGGGCTGAGGTAGCCCCTGAACAGGCTGGGTCAGGATTTGAACAGCAGCAATCTGAAAAGGCGCATGAGCAACTGCCAGGGCAACAATCTCCTGCAATGAGGCCTGTGCATATGCCCGGTCAACGGTATGATGTCGACGGGCATCGAAAACAGAAAAGGCACCTGTGTGAGGACCCTGTGAGGCACTCGACCAGGAGAAAGCGCCAACTGGGGCAATGTAGACAGCAGCTTCAGCGACCTCAGCCGGTAGGACACGAATCTGAGCAGCTCGTATCATATCGGCGTTGCTAGGTCGACTAGAAGAGGGCCCTCGTGCCGTACCTGGTGGTGTGCGCGGGTCCCTATCTGGGTCAGGGGGTGGGCCTTCCGGAGGAACGCTAACAGGACCAGGCCCGCTAGGCGCCTTAGAGCTCGCGGTCACCTCAACCAAAGAAACCTTCGCGTGACAAGGTGCCTCACAAGCAGGCACCTTGCCAGATCGATCGGCAAACTGTCCACTTATCGCAGCTGGCAAAGGTGGAGGCGGCAGAGCAAATGTCAAGTCGGCAGTATACAGAGCCGACGACTGGTCGAAAACCTTTGATCGCACATCGTCCCAGTCTGGTCCTGCAGTGGTGGTAATGGTGGAAACAGGAGCACCTGGAGGCCGGACAATCGGGGGAGCACCCCTTCTCAAGGCCAACCATTGAATCGCCTGAAGATGACCTGGCAGTTGATTCCACACAAAACCCGCGGCGTCCTGGAAGAAGAAATCCGTGCCAACAGAGGCATCTGCAAAGAAGGCACTGCTATCAGGGATCTCCGCAACGATGGCGTCGACGACATCCGAGGCGGACATTCCGTGCCGAAGAAGCACGGGCAAAACAACTCCCCCAGGAGCAGCTCGCATGTCGACAGGCAGAAGGACCGATTCCAGGTCATCTGAACGATCTGTGACGACTATCTGGGGCTGCAGCAGATCCGGGATTGGAGAGGTCAAAACCTGCAACCTTCGTGGAATGCATTCAGCATTGGAAGCCGCCGCAGCACAGAAGTCCAGCAGTGTCCAAGTACGAGAGCCATCGAGCCGAACTGGCTCGCACCCCCGGACCATGAAAAGAAAAGGCGTGCATCCCGCAGAACCGCGGGTAACAAGCTGGAACAGACCAAGTTCGGCGATTGGGATGTGGGCTCCTGGTGAAGTCAGCACACCAGTAGGCAAAATTTCTGCCTGTTCCAAGACCCCTGGCACAAGCACAGGACGCCGAAAGAGACACTGGTCGAAGGGAGTTGTCGTGGTAGTGGTGGTGGTGCTCGTAGTAGATGCCGTATATGACGAAAAGGCAGAACCATCGGCGGGTGCACCGAAGACAGGAGTGAACCATTCATATCTGTCAAGCGGCGCCGAAATGGTCTCATGCCGATTGCCCGCAGAGTCCGTCAAAGCAACAAAGGGTCCTTGCTGATAATCGAGATGCACGGGACGAGGTGCACCCGCAGGACCAAGTGCTGGCATTTCGTCTAGCGTGGTCGCAGGGAGGATATGTGAAGTGATGATCCATCCATGAGTGCGACGGAAATCCAGGGGCACAGCCAGAGCCTGTGGATCCGCACTGGCATGTGTTAGGACGATTTGCGGGCGCGGCAGCCCAGTAAGGGGGCGCTCGATAATCTGAACTGAACGGATAGGCTGCAGAGCACTAGCTACTGCATCTGTGACAATATCATGCAGCGTCCATTCTTCACCGCATAGACGGATTGGGCGAACCCCTGCCTCCAGCACGGTGAATTTGCGAGCCCCAGCCTCGTCTTTGGTGCTCTGCCAGGCTGACGGTAAGCTGGGCATAGGCCATGTAAGCATGGTATAGTCGATGCTGTCGGGCACGTAAGTCACTCTTTCGGCCCGCATGTATGCGATGGTGGAGGGCCACTTGACAGGTGTTGGAACCTTGGCAGCGGGAGCGATGGGCCGTTGAATGGAACCCGAAAAGTTCACATGAGGAACATGTGCAGTGCTGGCCTGCGACCGCAACTGCTGCGACAAGGCATCGAAGGGTTGTTGCTCGCTCTGATTCTCCCGGGTGACCATCTGTACAGAAGAAGGCCCGGACACCTGAAAAAGAGTGGAAGAAACATGCTCTATGTACACACTCTGCGGCCTACTTTTACTCTCATCCGCATCAAGCAGCTCCTGACCAGTGTCAGACCCAGCATTGAGATCAGCGAGCGACCGAGGCACATCAGGCTCAACCTCCCATCCACCCATGAAGGAGGGAGTCTGGAAACATCGATCGACACGCTTGTTCAACCCTGAGTCAAAACAATGGTCATGCCCTGCTGATGCAGCCCCGTCGTCGACTGACTCACTGAACGGCCAGGCAACCTTCAACAGCTGGGCATGAGCTCGGGCCCATCGACCTGACGGCCCATGGCTTTCGTCAGGCTCGAATACAACTCGCATTGCAAAGGGATGCTTACGTCGATGCATGCAAGAAGTAAGGCTCGCCTCGGTCTTGACTTTGTCGGGCTCCTCCCGGCCTGGTAGAGCTCGAGGCCGGTCATATGCAGGTTCAGAGTCCCTACTCCAACCCACTGGAAAAATATTGTGACGGCTAACACAGAAGTGCTGCCTCTTGTCAATGGTCCATCCACTGACAAGGCCCAGTTCCTCCAGTGTAGCTTCGTGGTGCTGGCGCAGACCATAAATCTGTGCCATTCGTGGACAAACATAGCATTCCTCCAGGCTCACCGAGTGCCTGGGAAGCAGGTCTCCTCGAAAGGGGTCCTGCGCATGCCCCACAAGTCCCATGCGGCTCGTTGTGGGGCCTAGGGAGGGGGAGGTTTCTCTTTCTCCCCTGCGCCCTCGGCTTTGACAGCGGTGTCCACAGCAGTTTGCTTGCTTTTGTTGGCGGTGGCCCCAATGCCTGACCGCCTCCGTGGCGACCTTTCCCTGTCGCCCATTAGCTCGGCGGCCTGTTGGACGGCCGATTGGCAAGCCTCCCGTAGGCCTTCGGAAACACGCTGTTCTGTCTCTTTCATCTTCTGAAGGACCATTTGCTGCTTCACCTCTTGGCGAGCCGCTTCGTCCACCATGGCCTCCTGCTCGTCCATGGCGTCGACATCGATAGCCTCGCTCCCCTCTGCAGGGGCTTCCACTGCCAAACTCGCCAACTGTTGAGTAGCTTCGCTCAGTTGACGTTCCCATTGCTGCTCGGCCTCCTCGAACTTGGAAAGAGTCAGAGCCTTTTCCTCTACATGCTGTTCCCATAGCTTGCAGAGGCCTTCGACGTATCCACACCATTCCTTGATGTAGTCTTGCCGGGAAGCTCTGGTAGCCGCCAACTCTCTCCGTGCGGAGCTCTGCAATGCCACCAGACGATGCATGCTCTTGGCGTGAGCTTTGTGATCCGCAGCGGCGTGTGTATCGATCATGTCTCGCACATTCTGCGGGAGGTCGTCTCTGCTCTGACTGAGCGCCGCCAGCAGGGTCTGAAGTGTTGAATCCACACTTCCCCCACTGTTCTGAGCTGTAGCTGGCTCTTTCGGCACCGCAGGTGGGGCCGGCGCAGGTGGTTTGGGCAAGCTCGTGGTCGATGGTGCACTCGGTGTAGGCGTGGCCTTGGGCGTCTGTCCCTTGGGCTGACCCTTGCCACCATCTTTGCCTTCCTTGCCAGGTCTGCGCCGCGGCGAACGTGGCATTTTGCCCTTGGAACCACCTTTGCTCCACTCTTCGGCTTGTCGGCGTCGGGGTGAAGGCTGTCTGGGCCACGAACCTTCCTGCCACTTGTTGTTCCAGGGGGTCCGGCCCGACGGGGCAGAGTAGGACCACGGAGATCCACACTGTCCGCAAAAATGAGCGTTGGCCTTTACCAGGCCTCCACACTGGCATCTCCAGGGCTGCTTGTCCGCCATCCTGCCCCTCGCAGAATGATGGCTTCGCAACAGCCTTCTTGCACTTCGGAGCAGATAAGCCGGCGGATGTATCCACTGAGAATCCGCCGCTCGAACCAATGTACGCGCTCTGGTTCTCGCTCTCCGCTTCCTTCGGTGCCAGGCCGGTTCTCGTTCCGGCCGCTTCACACTCTTCGTGTTTTGCCAGAAAGAAAAAGCAGAATACTGTAAGCCACAACCTCATACACAGCTACAGAAGCAGATGCAGGGAGTGGGAGCTCGCTCCAGTCGACGGCCCAAGGCAGCGTGCGCAGGAGGAGATATAAATACCCAGGATCGGCAGTCGGCACTAGGCAGCGAAAGCCTTCCAAGAAAAGGGTTGGGGGCGCCTCGTGAGGGCCGCGCGGGGTCGGCTCAGAGCTGTGGACCACTAGGGAAACTACACAGCAAACTGAGAGCCAACGCCTGGGTTTAGGGTTTAGGGTTTAGGGTGTAGGGTTTAGGGTTTAGGGCTTAGGGCGAGGATGTTGGCATTCTACGTCAATAGCTACGGTAAGGCTGTACTAGGGACTATGAAAGGACACTAATATGGGAACCT
>CAJNJA010056264.1:9834-23813 GCA_905231915.1 Symbiodinium necroappetens | reverse complement strand
TAAACCCTACACCCAAAACCTTAAACCCTAAACTGGAGGAAGGGGAACCGTGTTCGAAGCCTGGTGCTGCTGGTTTCGCTGTTGTCTGAGTCATCGACGATGCTCTTGTTGGGGTTTAGGGTTTAGGGGTTTAGGGTTTTAGCTTTTGGGTTGTGGGTTTAGGGTTTAGGGTTTAGGGGGTTAATTCTGTTCATGACATAAAATCCTGCATTACTTAAGGGCACTAAACTGTGGGAATTATGGTATATTCCTTGTTCTGGGTAATGCAGGATTTATATCATCAACAATTTTCATGTCGCCGGGCCCCCAAAAAGATTTGGGCTCTCAAGCACAAGAAAGAGCTGCAAGTGGTTGCGCTGGAGCCCAAGTCCTTCAAGCACCAAAGTCTAAGCACTTGAAGCCTGATTGTCTTGAACACTTCGAGCTCTTAGCCAAAACCTAAAGGGAGTGGGTAGGTAAGTTGTAATAGCCTTTCTGTTCGGGAATATTCCTTTGATTCCTACCACAAGTACAGGGTTAGCCGTTTGTAGGCAGGTTTTCTCAGGCCCGAAGTAAATCTCTGTCCACTCCAGCCTAAACCGCAGCAGGTGAAGTTCATGTTCCCGCTTCCTGGCGGCAGATGCAGCTTCGGTTTAGGGTTTAGGGTGTAGGGTTTTGGGGGCGCAGGGTTTAGGATTTCCCATTAAACCTCGAGTGCCTATAGCTACTTACAAATCGAGCATCCCGAACAGAGGTGCTTGGCAATGAGGTCCTTGGGATCGCTAGCGTTCAGGATGGACCAAGAGACCCCCAAGCGCCCGAATCAAGGAAATATGTTAGACTTAACAAAGTGTTCCAGTGCTACAGGTATTTGTAGGGCTCCATACTGTATGGTTTTCTTTAGGGATTACAAGGTACCTTAAGACATATGAAGGAGACCCCTTCATGTTGATGAGGGTCTAGGTTTTGTGGAGTTTGTTTCAGGACAGGCTACAAACTACCCCCCTCCAAATCCCACAGGGTCCTAGGTACTGTTATGGGGGTAATACTTCCCCAAATCAGAACGTAGTTGGTATTCCGGTTATAGAAACGCTACATTCTACTACATAGGTACTTTGGACCCTTTGGGAAAAGCTTCGGTGCTCGTTTCATCTGGGATTCTTGGGGGCTGATGTGGAGACAGCTCGCGCTTTCAGACCTTCAGCCCGATATCCGAAGCAGTACATTGAGGGTTGATGATATAAACCCTGCATTACCTTAAGGACCCGAAACTATGGGAATTCTGGTATTTTCCTGACAATTATGGGTAATGCAGGATTTATACCATCAGCCGTAGGGTTTAGGGTTTGGGGGTTTAGGGGAACAGGGTCCCGGGTTCAGGGCCAAGGGGGCTTTGGGCTTTAGGGGTTTAGGTTTTAGGGGTTCAGGGTTTAGGGTTTAGGCGGTTTAGGGTAGGGTTTAGGGTTTAGGGTTCAGTAAATGTTCATATAGCAGAACCCGAAACCCCCAAACCCCAAATTGCGTGAAGTGATTGGTGTGGACAACCCTAAAACCCAGAATCCTGACTACCTAAACCCTAAACCGCTAAACCTTGTAAGAAGTCCTTATACAACCCGATAAGCAAGACTCGGTAAAGCCTCCCACCTATAGTTTCCGTTGTAGTTCCCTTGGTTAACCAATCTTCTGTTATAGGGGTCTTAGCCATAAAACTGGCTGACCAAAAAGAAACTACAATGGATATTACAGGTAGAGCCCCTAAACCCCTAAACCCTAAACCCCTAGACCCCTAAGCCCCTAAGCCTCTGAACCCTAAACCCCTAAACCCCTAATCCCTGGACCCCTAAACCCCTAAAACCCCTAAACCCTAAACCTTAAACCCCTAGACCGTAAACCCTAAACCCTGGACCCCTAAACCCCTAAAACCCCTAAAACCCCTAAGCCCCTAAACCCCTAAACCCCGAACCAGAGCCCCGAAGCGAAGCCCGCTGCGTCTCAGGCTGGATTGGCTGATGAATCAGACTCTTTACTGCTCTTAGGAATTATGTTATGTTAGGGTTTAGGGTTTAGGGCTTAGCTATGTTTTGTCTTACAAGGTAATTCCAGAAACTAGTAAGAATACTTATTTTATTCTGGTTCTAACCCTTAGCATCAACATAGCCAAAAGCCCTATGTAATGCTGTCTTTGGGCCCAAAAAGCCTGAAAATATGCGTCCTTCGATGCTTTGGTTCTAAGGGCGGCCCTAAACCCGAAACCCTACACCCTAAACCCTAAGGATTGCAGACGGCGAATTCACGGTCGAATCTGATCGTTCTGTCGTCGTGGCGTTGGGGGAGCTGGCCGTGGAGCAGCTCAGCTGTAGGTAATGTGGGAGTTTCCGACAATTAGGGTACCTTATTTTGGGGTCCTTATAATAAGGAGCCTACTATTTAGGGTACTATATTAGGGTCCCCTATTTTCGGACACCCCAATGTAGGGGCCGTAATAGTTGGAATAGGGTTTTGCGGGGTTCCATATTCTAACTATAGTATAGTATACCCCAAACCCTATTGTAGGTAGGGTTTCTATAACTTAGATAGCCAATTAATGAGAGACTTAAAGACTTGTTGGCCGTATACACTTGGTCTATCCTTTAAAGATTTGAACTTGGTTGTAGGGGCTCACAAAGTTTTATAGTCATGGGTTTTATCCCTAAACCCTAAACCCTAAACCCTAAAGGGTCTTGTAAGGGTGTTTTGTTTAGGGTTTCTGGCTCAGCTGCAAGCCTAGTCCGAATTTTCAGCTTGCGATCGCACCCCAAACAATACTTAAGGGGTTTGATCCTATAGGTTAGGGGACGAAATGAACCCTAAAAGGGTTTGAGGTTCATATAAGGTTCATATACCATAGTAGGGATTCTTAGTATAAGGGTATAGGGTCCCTAGTCTTAAGGGTCTTTTGGCCCTAAAGATGAGGGTTGAATAGGGGCAAGCTTAGACGACCGCGAAGCTGGCAAGGAGCTGCGTTCCGCATGTATTCTGACAGCCCTTGGCCCGTCTTAGGGTGTAGGGTTTAGGGTTTAGGGTTTAGTCTGACAGCCCTTTGCCCGTAGCTTGACACGAGGTCTGCCTTTGTATTTTCGAAGCGCGCACACCCCACTACCTAGAGGCTCCATTCTAGTTCCATTTTGTGCTTTACATTTAGGATCCTATAAGGTAACCCAAAAGAAGAACTACAATGGAGCCTTCGGGTAAACCCTAAACCCCATAAGCCTTGGCACGAAGCCTTAGTATCGTCACGGGACCCCGTAGGCAAGATAAGACCAAAATCAAGTCTGGGAACAAGCTCCAACCCCCAATCCAAATAGTCACATACTCTTCGAAACATGAGCCTAGACTAACTATACTATACGTAACCAAAGTACCTTACTATTTGGGGTTTTAGACCCTTGGGGCATCCGAAGTTGACCCTGAAAGTGCGGTATGGGACCTTGCAATGCGCCTCAGTCACGCAAGGCTGTTTCCGGCAAAGTCTCTGGATCATCCTAAACCCTACTTGGATCCTAAATAGCCTACCTCTTCCCGAGTTATAAGAGAAAATCGAGATAAGGAACCCTAACAAGATAGGGCTTTATAGGGCCAAGGTACACCCTACACCGGATTACACCGTAACTGCACGGTTATTTTCTGATACTCAGGCCCCTGTAGAACCATGACAGCCCTGTCAGAATCCAGTATCACCAGGGTCAAAGTTCAATCTCACGCAGAAGCCCGAGGGGGTTTTTTTCTATTCCTTGGAAAGCCCTCTAAACTCTTCTAGAGACTGTATTGCAACTAACTCTGCAGCAAATTTAAGCAAGAAAAGACTAGATAACACGAGGAACAAGCTCCAGTATCTTTGTGCCAACGGGCCGCTACATCTTTACAGGCTCATGCTGTCCTGGCAGGTTTGGATTATCGCGGTTTGATGTTTTCGGCCTAAAGTACTAGTCCCTGTTAGGGTAATTACTTTGGGGCCAAGGTATCTACTGTTTGAAATTTGGGTACATGGACCCTTAGGGAAATATATAGCTCAGGGACTAGAGGATTTGCGACGGCGGGTTGAGACGCTAGGCCCGTAGGGCTTAGGAATGAAACTGTTGAGCGTCAGGGCCTTAGGGTTGGGTTGAGAGCTACAGGGCCCATCGCTTGCCGCTTGAGAGTTTAGTGGCCATGGGCTTTCGACGACTTGGACGTGTGAGCTCTCCGGTTATTTTCTATCCGGGTGTGCATACGCCATCTGCAACATCACACGGCTCTATCGATTAATGACTCTTGGACATGAAGTAAGGCTTTCTCATGAACTACTGGTCTCTCCACACGCGACGCTACGCTCCAACACTCTGAATAGTTAGATTGGTTATCCCATGACAGTCCCCAGATATATAGGTGAGCTACACGAAACATCGCCAACTCTCTCTCCCCCCCTCTCTCTCTCTCTCTCTCTCTCTCTCTCTGTACGTCGTGTCTATATATATATATATATGTATATAATATACTTCTGCCAAGCCCTATAACCACATTTTGTACAATGCCACGAAGAACCCTGCAAAGAGCCCCAGAAAGCCCTATTCGAACCGTATGCACACCCTTGTAAAATTTTCCTAGAGCCCCCTTTCAAGGCCCTATACCAACCCCCAAAACTTCAAAAACTTTGTAGCGACTCGAAACTCTCTAAACCCTTATAGAGACCCTCTAGAAACCCTGACAAGAAGCAACCCTGGTTTAGGGTTTAAGGTTTTAGGTTTAGGGGCAACCCTGGAATCCCTAAACCCTAAAACCCTAAACCCTAAACGTAAACCCTAAACCCTAAAACCCTAAACCTTAAACCCTAAACCCGCAACCCTAAACCGTGCAGGTTCTTCCTGTCCAACAAGTCGCGGATGCTGTCGCGGAAGTCGGTGAACTGGCTACCCAAAGCCTTCCTCGATCAGCTGCTTGGTTTAGGGTTTGCGGTTTAGAGTTTGGGATTTAGCGTTTAGGGTTCAGGGTTTAGGGTTTTGGGTTTAGGGTCCCCGTCTGGGGTTTAGGGTTTGTGGTTTTGGGTTTAGGGGATTTCGAGATATCTCCGTAACGGTAAGTCAAGCCACTTACAAGGTCCCCGCAACTTTGGAACACGCTGCCAAAGACCCTATAAATCTAGAAGCGTTCGATGCAACCCTGACAAACTAGTATGGAAACCTAACTCGCTCTGTACAACCCTACAAGTCTTAATTAGGAGAACTACCCATACACCTCCTTCGAAACCCTAAACCCCGAAAGCCCTCCCCAGCTTTGACTGCCAAGATTCGGCTTCGAGAGCCTCGAGCAAGCTGCGATGGACAAGAGCCCAATGACGGGGCTGCAACTTTGATGGATTTGGGTTTCGGGGTTTGGGTTTAGGGTGTGGGGTTTTGGGTGATCAAAGTGTTGATGGATTTGGGTGTTCTGGGGTTAGGGTTTAGGGTTTAGGGTTTAGGGTTTTGTTTGTGTTCTGGGGTTGGTGATAAGAGGGTGTAGGTTTAAGGGCTGATATATCCGGACTACTTTGAGGGATTTGGGGATTTGGGTGTTCTGGGGGTTGGTGATAAGAGGGTTTAGGTTTCAGGGCTGATACATCAGGTCAACTTTGATGGAGTTGGGGATTTGGGTGATGAAAGTTTAGGGCTGCAGGCTTTGGAGGGCTGTTGGGATGTGGGGATGAGGGTCTAATACAGGGGCCTTAGTAATTGAAATAGGGTTTTGCGGGTTTCATGTTATAACTATAGTATCATAGCCCCAAAACCCTGTTCGAATTATTGAGGCCCCTATAGTAGATTGTTGGGGTTTGGTGATAGTCGGGTTTAGGGTGCGGGCTGATAGGGTTTAGGACAACTTTGCCGGATTGGGGATGTTAGGGATTTGGCTCTGGAGGGTTTAGGGCTTGGGACATATATAAGACGGTTTAGCATTTAGTTGTGTAGGGTCTAGGTCCACTTGAAATTGCTGGATTGGGATTTTTCGGGTCTGGGCATGAACCTTTAGGGCCGCGGGGGTTTGTGTGAACCTCGCTGGACTTTGGAATTGTTGCGAGGATTGGTGTTGTGGGCTCAGGGTTGAGGGTGTAGGGCCGCGATGTTGAAGTTCAGCGGAGTATCGACCTGAGGATTAAGGCTGTGGACGGTGTTCGAGGGTGTCGTGCAAAGTTGCTGTGTCTTCGCCCAAAAGTACAAACCCTCCTCCATATATCCTAAACCTTACACTCAGAAAACCTAGCCATCCCAATCTAACCTTCTAAACGGTTACCACCCAGACCTTGTAGGTCTTCACTACCTCAACCCTCAACCCTAAACTCTAAACCCCTAAAGTAAAGCCCTGAACCCCTAAAGCCCCAACCCCTAAACCCTAAAACCCTAAAGCCCCAATCCCTAAACCCTCAACCCCAAACCCTTAAACCCCTAAACCCAAACCCTCTACCTTAAACCCCTAAAGCCCTTAAACCCCTAAGCCCTAAACCCAAGTCTCCACCCCCACAGGTAGCTAAAACGCCCAATCCTCAGAGCAAAGACGGAGCAAGGCCCAGCTCAACATCTGCCACGAACAGGAACCATTGTGGGGTTTAGGGGTTAGGGGTTCCAGGGCTCCAAGATCTTAGGGTTTCCAGGGGTTCTAGGGTTTTACATAGGGCTTAGGGATTCTAGGGTTCTAGGGTCCAGGGTTTAGGGAATCAAGGGTTTTAGGGGTTCTAGGCTTCTAGGGTTTAGGGGTTCTAGGGTTTAGGGCTTAGGGGTTCTAGTGTTTAGGGTTTTGGGTTTTAGGGTTTAGGCTGGTTCAGGGAACCAGTCAGTACACATGTCACATGTTATTGTCACTAGTCAGTTGAAGCTCTTGTATGCTGGAATTGACCAATTCATTGCATGTGCCCCTGGATTTTGTCGTTTGCTGATCTGTTTGTTCAGTTGTTGATTGTTCTTTAGTAAACGCTTAAGAGTACATTTGAAGAAGACACACATCCCTGCCCCAAAACCCTAAACCCTAAACCCTTAAAACCTCTGACCCTTTAAAAACCCCTAAATTCTTAAGACCCCTGAACCCTCAATAAAATCACTAAACCCCGGCCCCAGAAGATGCTAGTCTCAGGCTTTGTGCTGTTTTCAGCGGTGACTGCGGCCGAGCTGCAAAGTGGGGGGGGGGGTTTCCGAAAATAGGGGACCCTTAAGATAGTACCCTAAAGAGTCGGGTCTTTATTCTTATTTCACCAATTCCCAACCTTGAAACTTTTTGGGTTCTTACAATTTAATCGTAATCTGAAAGTTTAACCTTTTATTTCCCTGGCTTATTGGGGAAGTAAGTATTGTAAGGACCTCAAAAGAAGGTACCCTAATTTTCGCAAAGTCCCAAGTGGTTTCCAAGTTGGGTGGGTCCGGAGTTTTGGTTTAGGGTGCCCAGACCTTCCAAAATACTTTAATTCAGGGTTTTGGTTTTGGGTTTAGGGTCCAAAATCCTTTTCTTAGGGGATATACCTTAAATGATAATAATAATATATGAATTAGTAAGAGAGAGATAGAGATAGAGAGAGAGAGAGAGATATATATATATATATATATTCATTTGTTTATTTATTTAGTCCTTAAGCAAGGGATAGAGGAAGGCCTGGGTAGATGAACGGCTGATGGGAGGTCCCGGCTTCGGTTTCATGGCTTTCCAATTTCCGACGAAAACGAAGTACAGGGCAAGCAGAAGTGTTTGGGGCTTTAGGGTTTAGGGTTTAGGGCCGTTTAGGGTTTAGGGGTGGCTGCAAACGATAGAAGTGTACGGTTTAGGGTTTAGGGTTTTCGAGCTTGTGGTAACAATGAGGCTCGTAATGCCATCAAGAGCACTACGAATCAGAGCTGTTGTGATTGTGATTACTGGTTCTTATTGTTGCTCGTTGTCTATAACTCCGTCTGTATTTCCCGCACCCTGAACCCTGAATCAGGAGCCTGCAGCCACCATTTCAACAACCGAAGCCTTAAACTGAAACACTACAAAGCGAGATCTTCAATGAATAGGTCATAGCCTCGAACCTTTTTGAAGTACTGTAGTGCCTATGCATTTCCAGATTAGCCTTTAGGTCCCCTATAGGCCCTAGGATACTGGACAAGCAAGAGGCGGCACTCATCGCTATCAGGACCCAGCCGCGCACAAGACAAGCTCAGAGGCCTACGCCCTAGAGACCCTCAATCCCAAACCCTAAATACCCTGGGCCCCGAACCCCGAAACTCCGATGGTTTCCTACATCTTGAAAAAAAGGCTCAAAGTAGCTATATAGTAGGATGTACCTTAACCTACCAAAACCTACTTCTTTGTGGGGTTCCCAGTATAAACCCTGATATGGAATTTATAGGCACCCTACAAAAAAGTAGGTTTTCGTAGGTTAAGGTAGGGCTTCTATATCAAGAATTACGATTATGATTTGGGGAAGTATCCCCCATAAGAGTACCTAGGATCCTTTGGGCACCGCTCCTCAACCCACGTGCAACCCAAAAGTACCCCCCCCGTCGTGGAGGCTAATTACGCCTCAGCCCCTGCGCCTCGACACCAAAGTCTGAGAGCTTTAGGGTTTAGGGTTTTAGGGTTTAGGGTATGAGGTTTAGGGTATAAGGTTCAGGGTTTAGGGTTTTAGGGTTTGGGGTTTAGGGTATGAGGTTTAGGGTGTAAGGTTTAATTAGGGTTTAGGGGTTTAGGGTCTAGGGTATAAGGCTCAGGGTACAAAGTTTTAGGGTTGAGGGTTGCTGAACCTCTGCCCCGTCGCTTGCCCAGGCAACATGATCAGGCAGCTGGTGGCCTGTCGAGCTGCTGTGATCTCCTGCCAGCAGCTTCAGTGTTCTGTTGTAGTTCCGTGTTTAGAGTTTAGGGTTCTTCAGGATCTCAGGACATACGGTTTACTCGAGTCGAGGCTCTTGTGCTGAAGTTGAGTGTTTACGGGTGCTTGCAAAAGTTTAAACGTCACCGCCACGTTCCCCTCGAACATCTTGAAGGTACAAACTTAAACCCTACAGCACGGCCCGGCAGCGAACCCCACAAACAAACTGCCAACCCTAAAGCAAAAAGCCACATACCCTGGCATAAACAAGGCTTCGCTCAGTCTGGGTTCACAGGGCAGGGTTTTAGGTACCAAGGTGCTGTTCGAACCTTAAACCCTAAACCCCAAGCCCCTAAACCCCTAAACCCTAAACCCTAAATCCTGATCCCCTAAACCCCTAAACCCTGAACCCCTAAACCCCCAAACCCTAAACCCTAAATCCTGATCCCCTAAACCCTAAACCCTAAATCCTGATCCCCTAAACCCTAGACCCTTCACCCTAAACCCTAAACCTGAGCATAGCGGCGGGTCCCAACCTTTGGGGCTTCGTATCAAAGCTCTCGGAGCTTCGAGCTTTGGGTACATGGAGTTTAGGGGTTTAGAGGTTTGGGGGTTTAGGGGTTTAAGGTTTAGGGGTTTGGGGGTTTAGGGTATAGGGTTTATAGGGTTTCGGGTTTAGGGGCTTTTTCCCCATAGGCTTCAGAGCTTTGTAGTCTTATCCTCAAGCTGCCGCCCTGAACTCAGGAATGAAAACATTCACGGCCTGTCCGACCTGGGCTACTATGCATCCCGATTCCCAGTTCATGGGCCAGCTTGGGCTTCAGTACTTCCCGGATCATAGGGCACCGGTACTTTTTATATCAAGGTTTGTCAGCATCCGGCTATAGCAGCGAAAGATCCGGATTCATGCAGGGTGCAGGTTTTGAGGATTGTTTGGCGCTTATGTGAGTACATCGCTCCGGCTTGTCGCTCATGCAATGTCCCCGGTTCGTTTTTTTGGGGAGGGGCTCGGGCGCCTTCACTAGCCCTACTAAACCCTATAGGCCCTAAACCGACTAAATTCCTAAATCCTTGTGTTTCATAGCTGGAATCCTCTGTCCCTCGTTAATACCTTCAATGACCCCTTCTGTCTCCTTATTGCCTTGAGGGTCCCGAGTGCCTACACGGTGTAAAGAAGCTTCTTCAGGAGGAATTGCTGTTGTGGTTTGGGTACGTATCCTCCATATATGTAGGTTCTCAGGAACCCTTGTCTCCGCATCATAGATTCAGATGTAAAATTATCGCAAGTATTCCTGTCTAAACCGCCCCTGACCTTCTGAACGACCCTGCTTCATCATACCCTAGACCCTACACCCAAAACTCTGAGAACGGGTCTTTGGTACAGGGCTGGGATCCATGTTCCGTTCTCGTCCAGGGGCGAGGCATGATTTCTGTTCGGGTATAGGGTTTGTGACCGTAGGCTGTAACCCTGCATGCTAAACCCAAGTTGAGGGCTGTCGGGCTTGATTTCTCAGCTGTAACCTTCAAGGAAATCGTTCCCTAGGGCTCCGATTTTTCAGATAGTCCCTTGCTAACCATACAGTAAGTAAGTATGTAACGCCGTAAAGAGCCGTAGGGTTTAATGGCTTTGCGAGAAGTCTTCCGCAACACACGAGGACACGCAGACTCCGATTATGGTTGCGGCAAAGTCGCACCAGGAGCACCTATGGGGGGAGAGGATCCCTATTCGGCTTAAGGAGTTTATGGGGTTAGGGTTTGTAGGGCTTTAGGGGTTTAGGGTTTTAGGGGTTTAGGGTTTAGGGTTTAGGGTTTGGGGTTTACGGTTCTAGGATGATGCATAAAGCTCCCGTTGCACGCATGCTCGCTTCTAGGATTCGATCGTCAGGATAAACATCGTCAACGCGATTTACAAGGGTCCATTTGCGTGCTACCTAGGGTATACCACCCATGCGGAATCCACTCTTCCTAGAACACGTGGGAGTTTCAGAGATCAGGGGACCTCGACATAGACCAGAAATGGTAGGATCTTTGGCATTGCAGCATAATAAGGAGCTTACCAAAACGGCCGCTTTATGCTATCGACGTTTGGGTACCGAAGCTTCGCTATAGTTAGGACGACTACAAATATCAGGGTACTCGTCTCCCTGCTGCTGCCTAAACCCTAAGCCCTAAACCGGAACCCTCAAAGCTTATACCTTGGCAGTGGAGCCCAGTAGAATCCCAGAGGTTAACCTCTATTTAGGGTTTAGGGTTTAGGGTTACCTAGGAGACTGAACAAGTAAGTTACTGCAAGCTTTCAGCCTCAAATCTTCCAAAACCCAAAAAACCCAAAACCCTAAACTTCAACCCAAAACCCTAAACCCTAAATATACTAAGCCCTGTATCCTAAATCCTAAACCCTGGACCCTAAACTTCAAACTCAAAGCCCACAAACACACAACCCGGACCCCAACCCCCAAGCCTTCTGCGCTGGAGGATCCAAGCCTGCTTCAGTGCCTGCTAGATGTCGGGGCGAATGTGGCCCACGTGACGGGTGGGGTGCTGAATTTCTCATCAGGACTCCTGTTGCAGGGTTCCTTGGAGGGGTTCGTAGGGTTAGCCGGTTTAGTATTTGGGTTGAGAGCGTTTGTGGTTGTTGTTGCTTCTGACGGTTGTGTGCAGCTCTAACTCTGCAGTTTGATGTTTGCACCTGGTGAATGGTGAGTGGTTGGCGAGTTCGGGCACGCGGGGTGTGTAGGGCAGGGTCTGTCATATAGGGGTGCCATGAGAAATTGCAGCAGGAGTCCAATTACACTGGCATGGTAGCCACCGATAGTAGCGACCCGTTCACTTTCACATTTTATTTCGCAGCACCATTTCCATGCATAATCTTCAAGTGCTGGCACTTTTATGGTAATCAGGTAATCATGATGAGAGTGCTGATACTGTGTCCGGAGATATCACCGTCAAAGCGATACTTAATCTGAGAAGAGCCATGATCCTTAAACCGTAAACCCTAAACCTTAAAGCCTAAACCCTAGACCTTAAACCTGAAACCGTCAGTCCCGTACCTGAGCCACGATCATGGGCGCAGCTGTTTTTGAATGAGAGTGCCTGTAGCAAGGTGGACAACCCTCGACTTCAGACTAGTTGAAGCCACCCTTCATGCCCTCTGCGGCTTTAGGACTTCAGGGTGTTACCCAGAGGCTCCATCTAGACTACCATGATATGATGGAATTGGGGCCCCAAAGACCATCCTTATTGTGGTTTTGGGGAGCCTACTTCCATAATAGTAGTGTATATTGAGCCTCTGGGTTAGGGTTTATAACCGCTTTGGGCGTTTTTACGGTTCAGGATTTTGGGAGGTTGGGTTGCAGAGTTAAAAGATTCCACAGGCTGCAGGGTCTACCTTAAACCACCGTAAAACCGATGTTTTTTTGGTAGGTTCTTCTTATACATAAGCCAACCCTAACATGGAGCTTATAGACATCCTGCCAACGAAGTAAGTTTTGGTGTTGTCGGTGATATAACTCCTGCAGTACCTTAAGGACGCTAAACTATGGGAATTCTGGTCTGTTCCCTATTCCTCGTTTTGCCAAGGAGTTATATCATCAACACTAAACCCTGAACCCCTAAACCCTTAAACCCCTAAACCCCTAAACCCTAAACCCCGAAACCCCTAACCCCTAAACCCTAAACCCTAAACCCCTAACAGTAGCAAGTTAAGACACAGGTCCGGTAAGATGAAGCCTGGAAGCCTGGGTGCCCCAGCCTCTACAGGCTCGGTGCCGATGCTCATCCGGCGTCCTGGGCACGTCAAGGCCCATCCAGAGCTTTGCATATGCAGGGGCTCTTGTTTTTTTTTGAGCTTTAGGGTTTTGGGTTTTGGGTTTGAGGTTTAGGTCAGGGTGCCTCGTTTCTGGGTTTGACGTATGTCGCGTTGTTCTGGGCTGTATGCATGTGTGAGGTTGTCCGATTTTCTGATGTTGACTTTTAGTCAGGGCGCATGTGTGCCGTGGAAGGCATCGGTAAGCATGTGGTTCAGGGGGGAAGGCGCCCTTCGGGAAGCACGCGGCACGGTGTTCTTAACTCGCCTGCAGGCGCAATGCTAAACCCCGAACCCTAAGCGGAGCCTCTGGGACTCTTAAACCCTTTCAAGCCCTCACAAGAAAGCTCTAGGAGGCTCAACTCTTAATTAAGTGGAGGAGCCTTTAGAAGGATCCCCGAACCCTAAAGCCCCTACTGTTTAGGGTTTCGGGGTTTAGGGTTTAGGGTGTTGATGATATAAATCCTGCATTACCTTGAAAACCCTAAACTATGGGTCTTATGGTGTATTCCGTATTATGGGTATTGCAGGATTTATATCATCAACCGTAGGACCCCAAGGAAACGCACTCTCGGTCCTTCTTTCCGGGGTTCCGCGAGGTGCTGCTTGAGGCCAAAGCCGACCTCAACGCGCCCCTAAGCTGGCAGGATCCCCTAAACCCTGAACCCCAACCCTAAACCCTAAACCCTGAACACCAAACCCTAAACCCCAAACCCCAAACCCTAAACCCTGAACCCCAAACCCAAAACCCTAAACCCTGACACCCCAAACCCAAAACCCTAAACCCTGAACCCCCAAACCTGAAACCCTGAACCCCAAACCCAAAACCCTAAACCGCAACCACCAACCTCCGGACCTGAAGGAGTGCGGCTTAGGGTGTTGGGGTTAGGGTTTAGGGTTTAGAGAGCTTAATATTTGGTTGGAGAGGGTTGCATAGGGTTTGATAAGGGGTTTCTTTAAAGACTATGAGCTTTTGTATTGTTGTACGATACACAAGGACATCATATAATATATCCTTATGGTACAGTCTACCTCCCTATATGGTTTTTGAACCTGAAGCCCCTTTTCGGGTTGATGGCGTCCTTAAGGTGTTGTATAAAAAACAAGTTACTGAGCCAGTTTACTTCGGGGCTTTTGGCTGCAAAGGCTCAAGCAAGCAGGATCAACCAACATAGGGCGAATAATGATTAGGAAGACCCAGAACTAGAATCGGGTTGGGTAGCTCTTTTGTTTTAACAATTCGTGGAAGGAAACCTGACAAGTTCGGATTAGTACTTGCTCAGGCTTCTGTACTACTAGGCCACTGGGCTTTGGTAGTTGGCCGTTCAAGGTTCCTTTAAATGTTCTGTAACAAAGGTTCAGGGTTTAGGGTTCAGG
>CAJNJA010056253.1:0-14312 GCA_905231915.1 Symbiodinium necroappetens | reverse complement strand
TAGGGTTTAGGGATTATATAGGGTTTAAGGTTTAGGGATTAGGGTTTAGGGATTAGGGTTTAGGGATTAGGGTTTAGGGTTTAGGGTTTAGGGGGGATGTTGGTCCTGCGCCCTTGCGCTTTGCTTTAGGGTTTCAGCGTTCCTTTCAAGGGTTCTTTTTTCGGGTGTCATAGGGTTTGGGGCTTTCGGTCTAGGGCCCGGGCTAGAGTTGTTAATCTCATGGAGTCTCGGAAACTTCGGGGCTAGGCCTTTGGGACATATTATATTTTCCCTTATTGGGCTTAAGGGGATCTTATCTACTAATATTATTTTCAGAGGCTTTGAGGAGCCAACCTAGTCGTATTTATAGCCCTCTTAGTAAGGATCCAGCTATCGAGGGTTGATCTTAGGAGCCCTTTCTCTTATCCCTTGGTTAGTAAGTGCGCATCGATCCGCGCAAGGCTCCCTAACCTACAGTGCTACCACGCCTTATACCTAAAAACTATATCCTACATGTTCATAAGAAGCCCGCTACAAACACAGAAGGGTCGATCCCCGAACCCCCTGCATTTGTGCATCGGTACAGTTTGGCACTGTAAGCACTTTCTATAAACGGAGGAAGAGTCGAATCGTGCTCAAAAGTGCATCAGCGGCTCTTGGGGTTTTCCTGGGCACCTGTAGTGCACTCAACAAAAATAACGAGGCTTTCAGCTTTGGAAACACTTGCCCCGAAATCCTAAGTCCTAAGCCCTAAGCCCTCTCAATTCCTCAGACACTGCACCCTCGAGCATGCCATCCTTGTCGTCGCGTGCGGCTGCGGAGCGGAAGAGGAGCTGCGTCGTCACTCGCGACTACATCAACGAGCTGCCGCCATGGCGCATGAGGCAGCATGCTCCAGTTCAAACAGTCAAGATGCTCTCGATGCACGGGCCGGTCTTCGCGACAGCGACCACGAAAGACTTGAAGACGACTTCTGGCGCCGACATGTCGGACCTGGGGAGGTAGTCTACATCAGACCGGTTCGGCGCCTTCTCCTGCACAGGCCTCGATGTCTGAACTAGGTGGCTCTTCGTCGCGGATTTTTGGGGTGAAGGAAAGGCACTTCGATTAGAATCGTTGTCTTTTTTGATTGCTTTATTGTCAATTGCCTTTCCAGCCCCTGTTCAGTCCTGACAGGGTTTTTGTTTCACTTCTCAGACCCCTAAACCCTAACCTTACACCCTCATTCCACATGCCTCGCCTGGATTGTCCGAGTGCGAGCGCCGAAACCCTTCCTTCAGTCCTGGGAAGCTCGGATCTTGAACTGCTGGTACCCCCTAGACCCAAAACCCTAAACCGCCTTGGCTCAACAATACGCAAATTCCCCTTCACAGCCTTTTCTGAAGCCCAAACCCTGAGCCCTAAATCATAAAACTTCAAACCCTCAGGCCTATTCCCCCAAACCATCATACAACCCTTATCATTAAGCCTGTCTGAAACCTTTCTAAGATATTATGAGACCTTGAGGAGACTCCAAAACCAACTACATAAGCCAGCTAATTTGAATCGTTTTCAGGATCCCTCTGTGATTCAAGGTATGTTCTTGCGAACTCTACAGCCCCACAGCCCCGAAACCCTAAACACAACCTCGCCAGGCTTGTCCGAGAGTAAGCGCCGAAACACTCTAAGAGCAAGCTTTCAAGATCCCTCTGTAATTTAAGGCGTGTTTCCAAAGCATTCAGCGCTTTCTTGCAGTCTCTGAAAACTCCTCGAAAAGGAGAGTGGCGAACAGCCGATGGATCTTCCGGGACTCTGACGGGAACGAAGGCTTTGGCTGGCCTGGCCCTGGGTGGGCTGTGGCATCTCGCCAAGGGCCCCCTAAATCCTTGAGGGCTTAGGGTTTTAGGGTTTAGGGGTTTTAGGGGTTCAGGGTTTATAACCCCTAAACCCTAAAGCCCTAAGTGGGAGGGAAAAAGAACCCTAAACCCTAAACCCTTTTCGGGATCCTTGAAGCGGTTTAGGGTTAGGGGGTGGCATCTCGCCAAGGGCCCCTTCTAGGGGTCCTTTGAAGGGTAGGGCACCGTTTCAGTCGATCCTTTCAGCCCCCTTTAAAGGTACTACTATAGGGTTCTATAATAGCGTGGATGATATAAATCCTGCATTACCTTAAGAACCCCAAAACTACGGGAACTATGGTGTATTCCTTATCATGGGTAATGCAGGATTTATATCATCAACCGTACCCACGGAAGGAATGCGCATTTTGACACGATTTTAGACCTGAACCCAAGAACTGTCACTAAACGGACCTAGGTTTGGGTTTAGGGTTTAGGGTTTAGCGTTACCGCCATGTGCAGTCTTCCACAGACAGGCTTTGACAGCTCGTCATCGCCATAGCACGACGCACACGAAACGACCTTGTCGCACGATACTATCGCCTGAACACCTAAACAATAAACCCTAAACCCTAAACCCTAACCATAAACCCTAAACCCTAACCAGAAAGCCTAAACCCTAAAACCCCCAGGCCCTAGCCCCTGAGCCCTAAAGTAGAGGACACTGAGAGGCCGGCCATGCAGCCGCGGATCTTGCCAAACTCCTTGGCACTCAACCTCGGCAGTCGGAGTTGAAAAGGAGCTTTGGTTTGGGGGCTTGGGGTTTAGGTTTAGGGTTTGGGGGTTTGGGGGTTTGGGGGTTTGGGGGTTTAGGGGTTTAGGGTTAGGCCTTAGGGTTTGGGATTGCGTCTTCTGGCTATGCCACAGGTCAATATGCAAATCCGATTCGGCCAGGTAAATGTCCGATCCCTAAAATGAACATCCCTCCACATGTGCATCTCATCGTCCAGGGTTCCCCCCGTCACGCTCTGAGGTCCACTTCCCCCAAGCCTCCTCGTCACTGGCTTCTCCGCTGGCGGTGGGGACGCGGTCGCTCGGCCTGGACCCTCCCAGGTCCCCGGCTCCTGCGGTTGGGCACACCCGAGGCCCACAGTCTCGCCTGTTGGCCTGCGCGAGGAGGACAAAGTACCGCGTACGGTACTTCTCAGCCTCGTGAACGCGACTTTTGCCAAATTTGCTATGGGCCAAAACACTCTCAAGCATCATCGCTCCTCCTCCGCCTTCTCCCACCGCTTCTCCATCTTGGCCTTCTCCTCCTTCAGGCGATCGCGCTCAGCCTGCAACCACAGCAGCATTCAAAACATCTGAGAATCTGAGTGCAGAACAGGTCAGGCCTCATGGAGAGCCACCTCCCTCTTCCTAAACCTTAAACCCTAAACCCCTAAACCCCTAACCCCCAAACTCTAAACCCTAAACCCCCAAACCCTAAACCCTAAACCCCCAAACCCTATACCCTAAACCCTCAAAAAGAGAGGCCCAGAACCCCAAGGCAGAAACCCGAATCCCTCCGGCGAACCCTTGCGGAAGCCTGGAAAGAACCCTGAAACGCACCCCAAAACCCGGGTTTTCGGGTTTAGGGCCTAGGGTTTTAGGGTTTCTAGTTTGGGGGTTTGGGGCTTGGGGTTTGGGGCTTGGGGCTTAGGGCTTAAACCCTGAGCCCCAAACCCTGAGCCATGAAGATTATAAACCCACCCTGGACCCTAAACCCTGAACCCCAAAACCCCAACCCTCCGGGACTTTCCGAAAATTAGGGGTACCTTAATTTGGGGGGGGTCCTTAGAATAAGGATCCGCACTATTTTAGGGTGCTATATTAGGGTCCCCCTATTTTTCGGAAATCAACATGTGAAGATCTTGGGCCTCCGTGTCCTACGCCCCGGTCTTCTGATTTTAACAGATCTCGGCGCTTCTGCTCGGGCTTTGACCTTTGAACTATGAGTTTTTATTGTCCTTCGTAAGGTTCCAGGCCCGGTTTAAAGGTTTGGAGTTTATGGCTTCGGGTTTCGGGTTTGGGGTTTAGGGTTTCGGGTTTAGGGCAAAGTTCGTATGAGCTCGTATCTGGTAAAGTCACGGAGTGCCCCTGAGCCTTACCAGTACCCGGACAGGGTCATGGCAAGCCCGATGCTCAAACCCTCAAGCGGACATCCTCCAGCCGAACTACCCAAACCCCAAACCCTGCACCCTCAAACCCTAAAGCCCTAAAGCCCTGAACCCTAGAACCGGAAACCTTCCTTCATTGTACCCTTACGCAGCCCAATGGAACCCTTAAAGGAACCCCTTTTGAAAGAAAAACGTCCAAAACCCTCCAGTTCCGGGGCCCCGAATGACCCACAAAGGCCGAGGAATCGTCTGATCCAGCGCCGACTGCCGCAGCGTGCTGTTCAAGCGGAGCAGCTCCTTTCCAACATCTTAGGGGATTCCTCCAAAGGAACCCTTGAAGGAAACCTTAAAAGAACCCGTAAAGGAATCGCAGAGGTTTTCTTTATAGGTGCCGTGGTCTATAGGAGGAACCCTTTGAAGAAGGTACCTTCACCGAGCCATCTTCAAGATGCGCCTAATGTAGCAACCTGATTAGGATGCTACATGACATCGATTATCTGGTTATAGGGCGAGGATTTATTGATCTGGTTCCTACACTACGTGAGTATACTGCTATGATTATCGTCAGGAGCCGTCACCTGCCGTCTTGCTCATTCTTCAGCACCATTCATTGGGAAACCCTAGAAAGACTCATTTCTGAAAGTCCGTAGACAAGCACACTAAGGCCTGTATAAAGCCAAAAAGCCTCCATGCCTGACGAAAGCTATCGACCTCTATTTAAAGGATCATGGGACTCAGCAACTAAGACTGTAGATATGTAAATGAGACCGCTATACTTATGATTACTTACCACCCCTGTTGAAGTACTTACAACCTTACTTGTCATTACTTCTGGCCTCAATACGACGCCTTGTACACCTTGCTTACAAAGGCTGTGATCCTCCAAATCTGAAGGACTACCCTGCTCCTGATACGGTTGATAGTATAAATCCTGCCTTACCCATAAGAAGGAATATACCATGAATCCCACAGTTTAGGGTCCTTAAGGTAATGCAGGATTCATATCATCAACAGTAGTTTCGGCTTCAGCCATGCAGTTAGATCTTGGATCGTACGGCCTAAACCCCAAACCCGAACCCCGTAAGTTTCCCAAACAGTGCAACAGCCCTCAATTAGAGAATATGCCTTTGATCATAGCAGGACCCTTGATGAGACTGAGGAAGCATAGCAGGACCCTTAAGAAGACTGAGGAACAGGCCTTAAAGCGTAGCAGGACTCTTGAGAAGACCGAGGCACATCATGTGCCTAAACCCTAAACCCTTAAACTGTGGCTTAATAAGATTTGAGGTCGATGCCTTAGTTATGGGATTTTGGAAAGTCCGGGTTCTCCAGCGGGGTCTGGGGTTTAGGGGTTCAGGGTGTAGGGGTTTGGGGGTTTAGAGTTTAGGGTGTAGGGGTTTAGGGCTTAGGGTCAGCAACAGATCTTGCAGTCAGCAATAGATCCAAGGTCGTGATTCTTGGAGCTTCAAGTTTTTTTTACACTCGCACGACCGCAGAGCCAGGTCATGTCCGACAAACACAAACACTAGGCTAGGGAAGCGCAGCTCGCAGCCAGCTTCAGGCTTAAGGAATATGGAAGTCTGACGTCTTGCACATAAGCAGCCAGAGCAGGACGTAAAACACTGTGACGGTAGGAACAGAGAGGACTCTAGAACAGACCCTGATACGTACCAGTCTTGCCACACAACCAGAGATTCAAAAACTAACATGCCCTACACTCCCTACCCGTAACCGTACACCGTACACATAAAGCCCATATACCCCAGATCAAAGAAGCTGTTCAGATGTTCTGCCTTCTGGCTTCCTACGGTTGATGGTAGAAAAACCTTAGCATTTACCCATAATTAGGACACATACCCATAATTCCCATAGTTTAGGGTCCTTATAAGGTAATGCTAAGGATTTATATCATCAACAGTATTTCGGGGGTTCCTTATTATAACTAACATTGTACAATATACCCCAAAATACCACTCTGATTATTAAGGCCCCTGGACCCTAATGGCCTCCTATGGGCCAGGGCGCCGGGGCAAGGTCTGGATCAGGGAAGATGCCGAAGACTCGACAGCTCAAAGTCAAGGCCTGCACGGGAAACTTGGGTAGTTCTCTAAATTAGGGGGTCCCTTTTTGGGTCCAACATAAAGTACGGCAACATTATAAAAAAAAGGGAGCCTAAAAGGGAGCCTTATTTAGAGAACTACTCATTTGAGGCACAAGGAGCTATGGCCAGGGGCTTTAGAGTACGGGTGGGGGGGGTTCCATCTCAATGACTACTTCCGGGAACGTCGGACGGTGTAGCAGAGGCTTGAAAGGCTTGAGGCTCAGGGCTTCAGCTTCGGAGCTCAAGGTCCAATGCTCTTCTCTTCTCTGGTTTAGGGCTTATGGGGTTTATAGGGTTTATAGGGTTTAGGGTTTATAGGGTTTAGGATTAAATGCTCTTCTCTTCTCTTTGTGGTTTGCGGAGGAATGGCCTCGGAATTTGAACGAAGAGACCCGCATGCCACTGCTCGGACACTCCTCAAGCGCCACGCCCCGGATGGGAACGCCCCGCCTTTCGCTGTGCTTCCATCAGGCTAAGTGCATCGAAGACCTCACCTGAGCATTCGATGGGATAGCAGGCGATGTGCAAGCCTAGGTTCCTGAGTGACCCCTAAATAACACGGCGACCCTTCCTCCAACTATTGGGTTTGAAAAAAAAGGGCAACAGGGTACCACGCAGGAACCTAGAAGCTGTAACACGCCTGGGCGCAAACCCCGGTGCTCGAAGTTATGCCGGGCCCAAAGGCTTGACTGCGGTACGGTGTGCTCAGCTTCCGTGCCCTAGCGACTGTCGTTTAATACGCGAAACTGCATGGAACTGCCATTGCTAACTTGCGGGGAACTGCAAAGAACTGGCAGAGACCTCTTGCCCAACTCGTGCCAGCACCAGAACCCCCGGGCCACAAAAACACATGTCTCAAAGAAAAACATGAGAGGCCAGCTCGTTAACCACGGCGATGAGATCCTGAGGATACTCCTTTTCTCAACGGTCTCCCGAAATCCTCCCACTGAAAGTACCTAAGCCGGATCTTTCTTCTGATTGTGCACCAAGGTACTCAGTGTGCTTGCTGGAGCCACCGTGATGGCTCCATCCGAACTGATGTCGAGGATGGGGTGGCCAGCAATGAGTCCTCAGAAACGTTCCTAGCTCCCACCTTGGACAGTACCAAAAAACCACAAAAACACCAGAGCAGATAATGAAGTGGACGGTTCCACCTGTTCAAGCAAAATAATATAGGAGTTTCTATGCGGCAAACACCTGACCCCAAAAGTAGATGAAGGGCTACTTCTTATATAGGACCCTTACTGTTGGCTGCTGACCTGCAGATCATCTAATGGATGACCTGTTCGACTAGCTTACATGCTTCACCCAAAGTCCTGTGCGTTTCACTTGCCTTCGTGAGGCTCTACATGTCACGCGGTCAAGGACACAGCTTCCGTACAAAACCATGGCAACATTGCTTTTCGAGAAGGGTGTTGCTCTACCTTATAGACTCAAAGCCTGAAGGCTACACTGACTACACTCTTTGGTGGCGGCTCGAAGCCACTTCGAGCCTTGTAAGCCCTGCCCCTCAGTTCAGTGTCGAGGGTCTTCTCAAGTCGGCAGACGTACGTCGTAAGCTCTAATCCCAATTGACGGGGTTGATGCCTGGAAAGTCAACCCTGGCACCTTCAAGCCTGTATGCAATAGTCAGCTAAGGGAAAGGTAGGGGAAAAGGTCCCAAATTAAGGGCCTAGGAATCTGCAAGTCTACCCTGTCCAGCGGGAGCTTCGTCAAATCTTCTCTAACCAAAGGTTTAAAGAATGAGAGCTTACGTTCAGGGTGTAGAGGATCTAAGATGAATTGTAACGTAGCAAGAGGCGGACTGATCGGATTCTAAAAGTACCATGATGGAGCCTTGAAGAAAATGGACCCCGAAGATCACCTTGACGCACAGAAGGTTGCTGGAATCCTTCTCATGGGTGCCCCTGCAACACAAGGATAAGATCCGTAACCAAGCAGAAGGGCCCATGTTCAAGATACGGTCGTAGCTGAACTTCGTGGAGGCATCTGCCCCGGAAATGTCACAGGCCATGGCAAAGGTCCTCAGCGTTTCGGGTTTCGAGAGTTCTGGAATGCTCGAGAGACACCTGTCCGGGTTTCTTCACAAAGTACTGATGCAGCTAAGTGTTTGACATCCATCTCATGCAGGTTTGGATCTTTCCGGAACACCTCTACGGTGTGAAGACGCGGTTCGGACAAAAATGGATCTCCCAACAGCAACACCAAAACGCAGTTAACAAAAAAACAAATGTGGTTTTCGAGCCATTCTAAACTACCGTACTCCACTCCATCTGCCAAGGGCAAAGTAGCTCTGAGCTCAGAGGAAAAACTTCAGCATCGAATTGTCTTCGGCAGCACCACACCCCCTGAAATCTCCAGCCGCCTACGCAAAGTCCTACCCTACAACAGCGCGTGAAACGCAGCTGACCGATGAGGGTCAGGCGTTGTCAGTGCTTCAGACTTAGAGCTTGCTCTCCCAAAGATGCAGGCAAGCCTGCGATATCACATCCAGGGGAGGGAGGGGGCTCAAGAAAACAATCCCCTCCACAAGCTCGGGGTGTTCAATCCCTCCGTCTTGAACCTTCGTATGGGGGGTCACAACATTTAGTACTACGACTCCCCTGAGACCGTCTGAAAGACTGTCTGCAGGCTGCAATGTGACCATGATGATTCCTAGCCCAAGCACACCGCCAACGGAGAAGCTCTAAATCCTTGCGGGGCATCCTAGAGTCCTTAACCTATTCTTCTTCTTGTTCTCAGTATGAATATGAAAAACTAACTTACTTACTATTATGAATATTACGATGATTAGGAGTAGTATTAGAAATATATTGTTCTTATTACTATTGTTATTATAAAACTGGTGCCAAGGTGCCAGGGCTTCATGAGTCCCTGCTCCTTGTGCGGCTTAGGGCTGAGCGGGTGCAGCTCCTCGCCCAGACTCACCGCCACGGCCTCCAGGTCATACCTCAACGGTTTAAGGTTAGGGTCTTCCCGAGGCTACCGGCGTAATGGTGCTTGGAGTTTAAAGCACGTATAAGGTTTACGGATCTTCTGCTTGGGCTGTAAAGTTTGGGTCTGCAGGCCACTATGAAAGGCTGGGGGTGTGGCCCGGATTCGGTTTGGGGCCTGCTGCTTGCTTGCTTGCAAACATGATATGCCCTTGCCGCTTCATGACAACAGATTCGGAAGGGCCCGCATGAACCCTATTGGAGCTCGCCCGGCCAGGTTCCCCGCAGCACATCGCACTCGTACGCACAATCCTCATGCTAATCCCTGAACTCAAAACCCTCACTCGATGTGACACATTCGGGGCTTCAGGATATGCTCACGTTGGGTTCAGAAATTCCGGTTTCAAGCATTCGGCATATGATAGGTTAAACGATGTTGAGCCTAATGCTGATGTTCAGACAAAAACGGTGATGGAGGCAAGCCTACTGGCTTCCCAGCATCGCACTCGAAGTGAGTATTGCGACGCAGTGACTCCTGTTTTCAAACTAAACTCATTGGTGTCTGAAGCACTTCAGGCGTTGGGGTTGTGGCTAATTATGGAGTTTATGGTCCGGGGTTCAAAGTTTTAGGGCAGCATGTAGCCATCCGCAAGTAAACCCAAACAGGGCTTTGCTCTAAGTGGTAGCGGCCGGCATCGGTTGATCTAGAAAGTGTTCAATGCTAACGCGAAAACCTCTAGACAAGCACGGCGGAAACCTACCTTGCTCTCGAGAGGAGTCTTTATACTTAGAACAGGAGCTTGCAGAAGGGAGTACTATGCCCAACTGATATAGGGGCCTTAACAATTAGAATAGGGTTTTGGTGAATATTATACTATAACTATAATGAGGAACCACCAAAATAGTACAGGTAATTACAGTATTTTAAGGCCCCTATACTACTCAGAACCTTGTTTCTTCAGACTCCAATGGTTCCCATCTCTTGCGGACTTTGGGGTAGCGTCCCAATCAGGCGGTAACGAGTGCTTCATTTGACACAGGCATCTCCACCGAGGAAGCCCTGGCGAGCATGGCAAACAAAAGTTGCAGAACACAGAAGGTAACTAATGCAGTAGGGTCCTTAACGAGTAGAATGTGGGTTGTGGTGGGAAGGGGTGGAATCAGGCATTCCCATCCGAACTCGAATCTTCGAGTCGATCGTTTCTTTACACGGTACAAGTTTGCCATAAAAAGACTGGTGCCTAAACCCAAACCGAACCGCTCACCTCACTCATTGCCCAGATTGTCTCAAAAAAGTTGCTCCAGCTTGGGCCACGGTCGTGGGCGGATGGCCACGAAGGTGGTTTTGTGTCTCAGCTTTACAAGAAATTGAAGGTCATGTCGGGTTAAGACTTTAGGGCTTCACAAGGGTTGGAGACTGCAGGGATTGGAGTCCGCTGTGGAGAGTTCAATTTGTAGGGCTTGCTTCTAACCCTTCCTTTGCCCTTCCTGAAAGGCTTTTCGTTGTGCCTCGACTTGGGAGCATGCAGTCTCTCAACATCAGGGAAGGTTGTTAGGTGGCTGATTCTTGTTGCTTGCCGTTCGGCGGCTTTGACGCGATCGGGTCAATGTTTTACGTGTCTAGGAGGTTTTCAATATGCTCTCGACTGTTGAGCAAGGGTTTTGCATCCGAAGGTTGCTGAGGGTTTCACAGGTTGGGGCAGCGAACACCACCCAATGAAAAGAACGCCACATTTGAGGCCCCCGGGGATTCTCAAAAAGACGGACCGCAGTCAGGGTGAACTCTCAAGGGTCCAAGGACCAAAGAACCCACTCCAGGCTAACTCAAAGCATTGGAACAGACTCCACAACACTTCCTCGGGGGTGTTGCAGGAGATGGTGTTGCTGCGTGCTGAGGCGGCTTCTAAAGTAGGAGTGCGTTGGCACCGGGCTGTTCTTGCAGCTTCAACATGCCGAAGCCTGCACCTTAGAATGCAGCCTCTGGCCCTAAGGAATCCAAGGTAGAGTGTTTCAAAAGTTTGAGTCAGGGCACTTCTTGTGTGCTTGCCAAGCCGTGACGATGCAGACGGCGCCATCCTCAACTTCAGCTCTTGGACTGTCCATGCATTTAGCAGGTACAGCCAAAAAAGGGATTCCCCGATGTAGCGGAAAAAAGCTAAAGGCTCCGGAGCTAAGGGTTTACGGCTTTGACCTCAGACGGGTGTGCCATCCTTTAAAACAAAGCAGAACACCGAAGAGCCCTCAACTCTTCCATCGTCTCATTGAGCCCGAGTGGGCCCTGTCCTGCCCGAAGAACTTGTCATCGGCGACGGAGACGCCTCCGTTTGCCCCGCTTGGAGCCGTGTAACCTCGGGGCTATGGGATCTTGGGCTTCACCTTCAGAATGGTGCTGGATCAAAATGTTCCGACCATAGCGGCCGCTCCTGCTACAAGGATTGGGTCGTATTGCAAACCGTGTAACACTAGTGCAACTTACTCCTAAACCCTAAACCCTAGAGCTGATGAGCCTGCTTTTTTGTCAACCGCGGGCTGACCCTGGGACTTGATGCCGTCTCCGTATTCGCACATAGATTCAAGGATGCACTGGCCGCTGCCTCCCTGTACATACTCCATGTAAGTTTCTCCCCAAGCCGTCCCAAATTAGCCGACCCAATCTCGACCAGCCAGAAGCTACTTGCGTCGAATGCTCCTGTAAATTCGATATGAGCATGTTGAGGTGCAGAACGTAAGAAACCCAAGCAGCTCAAGGTGCCATCGGATTCCACAATGCTCAGCCAGCTGACCTGTGGCTTGGGAGGCTGAAAAAAAAAGCCTGCCGGTTCAGAGCAGATCTCGACTCTCCGGCTCGCATAAGGCAGCTTCAGAGAATCGGGCATAGTGTCTTTCCTGCCTGCAATCCGAAGACGCAAATCAGAAGTTACAAGGCCTATACTCCTACAGCACCGTCCCACCTCGGGCGCGCAGCCAAGTTCCTTTGAGATTAAGGGTGCAGCTTGGAGGCTCTGTGACCCAGCAGAAGAAGGTGGCATAGTATTGCAGGAAGCGGTGCTATTTCTCAGTAAGGGAAGCATAGCTACCGTACTTAAAGCAGTGCTGCTTAGTCCCCTGATCCTGTAGATGAACACTTTTCTACCCTTACATATCCTGACTCTAAGACAAGGGCCCCGTGTTGTGGATTGAGGTCTTCACCGCGACTCCGGTGGAGTATTTTCAAAGAATTTGCTGCCGGTGGGTCTTAGGGCTTCGAGAATGCATGATTTCAACTTGAGGATAACATCCGAAACCCTAAACCCTTCAATTGTGATGCGCCCAAAAACCCTAAACCCTAAACCCCTAAACCCTAAACCCTAAACCCTAAACCCCTAAACCCTAAACCCCTAAACCAAGATCCGAGACCAAGTCTCAAACTTCGACCAGCCTGTTCCGGTCGTCTGTGGAACCTCCTTCTTACTGTCGTCGTGGAAAAGCAGCGTGGCTGAGCCTCGGCCGGGCTGCAATTCTTGGGATGAATGCTGGGTTTAGGGTTTAGGGGTGTGCTTGGAGGCTCAGGGGCGTCACAAGTGGGGTTTATAGAAGTCCCCTAACATGGGGATTTAATTAGAGTCACCCTACTTCTGACCCCATGTATAACTACCCACGAACCTCCAAGTAGGTAGGCTGCTGGCTTTAAGGCTTGAGATTCAATTTCTAAGGCCGAGGGGTGAAGGTGGCTGCAGTTTCTTCATCCAGCTACTCTCTACCCTGGGAGAAGCCCATGAAGAATTCACATGAAAACTAGTAGTAGTAGTAGTAGTAGTAGTAGTACTAGTAGTAGTAGTAGTAGTAGTAGTAGTAGTCGTCTTGGTAATGGTGGTCATGGTGGTACTGAAAGCTACACGTACTCCCAAATCTACACGGCCGGACCCTCTGTTCAAAGTACCCACCCTTCAGAACATTGAAGGGCTCGCTGCAGGATACTTCGGAACAAAAGTCTTGGTAGAGAGTATCGGCGCTTGTTTTGGTCCACTGGTGACAAGCACCCTAATAGTTTCCAAATTTGAGTGCCTATGGTTCTTTCAGCGGAATCCAACTCGTAACGGTGAAGTGAACCCGAAAATGCTGAAACCCTGAACCTTGCAAGCCCCAAAGCGAACGCCAAGGCCATTCAAACTCGCAGCTGTAGCTGAGCACGTCCGCCGCGATCGTCACCACTGAAGCCAGACTCACACCAGGTGCCTGGTGGGCCGTGACCTCGCACTCGAAGGAGAAAGCCTGCAAGATGCGGGGCTTTAGGATTCGGGCGCTCTTTTCGGGGTCTTGGCTATGTTCATTCGGGCTTTGGGCCGCAGGGCCACGAGCTGGGCAGCTTCAAGACGAAGCAAGCTTTCTGAATCTCTCGGTCTCCTGACCCCAAACTCGAAAACCCTCAACCCTGCAGCTTCTCATCGGGCTCAACGCTCGGGTTCTGCAGGTTCTCAAGACCATGGGATCTAGTCGGAACGAAGGGCTTGGCTTGTTTTGTGGTGGCTTTGAAAACCCCCAAACTCTACACTTCAAGACCGTCAAGGCCACAAGGACAAGACCATGCAGGAGCTGCCTCGATGGGCTTGGCCCGCCCGGGCATGTAGGAGATCTCGCCTGCGACGGCTCTTGCGAGTTCGAGCGCCCCAAACCCTAAACCCTAAACTCTAAAGCCTAAAGCCCTAAACTCTAAAGCCCTAAACCCTAAACCCTAAAGCCTAAAACCCGAACTCCCTGACCTAAGGTCTACACACACCGGCCGGAGACTTCGAACAGCCCCCAGAGCCGAAATCCCACAAACCCGCTAGGTCCTAAGCTCCAAAAGCCCCCGAAATCTCAAAAAAAACCCTCCGGAAGCCCTCAACCCCTCAAGTCTTAAGACCCCAAAAGCCCCAAAGCCCTAAACCCTGAAATCTTATAAAGATACCAATACCAATACGAATACGAATACTAATATTAACACTAATGCATACTTCTTGCTAATGCTAATACTAATACTACTGCTAACTAGTTCTAATGCGGATACTGATAGTAATGCTGAAAACTTCTTGAAGCTCTCCTGTAGAGCTGTCCATGGTCAGGTTGTGCGCCGCCAGCTCGCACTTTGCATCCACGGTGTAGCGCTCGGCCGTGCGCGGTTCGGGCATCATCACCTGGAGCCGCAATTCAACGTCTACGCGCCAATCTTACAGATGTTTATGTTGGAGAGGGAAGGGGAGGGAGGGAGGGAGGGAGGGAGGGAGGGAGGGAGGGGAGGGAGGGAGGGAGGGAGGGAGGGATGGAGGGATGGAGTGACGGAGGGAGCCAGATGCGAGCTGATCAGGCG